>PVHY01000538.1:0-221069 GCA_004024945.1 Uropsilus gracilis
CTCAAAATAATTATTGAATTTATTATATCTTAAATCTTATTCTACTTGTGATAAGACCCCCTTTACTCATTCCAAATATTATTTATGTCTTTTTTCTTTTTTGTTTTAATTGCACCAAAGATTTTTACTTTTTAAAATTATTGTATCTTTCTCTCATTTCATTAATTTCTTTGTTCTATTTATTTTGAATCTAGTCTGTATTTTTTTCCAAACTTTATTTGGTTGAATGCTTGAAAGTAGAAAAAGAAACTTTTCAGTTTTTTTTCTTTCTTTTTAACATTACCTATTTCTCTTCCAGTAAGTCTCAAAATACCCAGATGTTTGATGCAATTTATTATTAAGTTTTAAAGAATATCAAAAACCTCAAAGACTTTTTTGTTCAATATATGGATTTTCTTCTTCCAATTTTGTAAACAAAATGGATTATGTTTGAATATAACAAGATTATATCTTCTCGTTACTGATCTCTAACTCAGTTGCTTTGTAGTTAGTACAACATAGTGTGAACAGTTCAAAGACTGAAATTTACTGAAACTTGCTTTGCATTGTGGTACATTATAAATCATTTGTGTGAAGAGTATGTTTTCTGTGATTCCTGAAGGCAGAACACTATGGCTTTCCCTTAGATGAGACATGTTCATTGTGTTCACTGCATTATCCATATTTATCAGTTAGACCTAGATCTACTGTTAAAAGTCACTCACTATAATGAACAGTTGCTCCACTTCTTGTCTGCTTTGAACTTATGCTTCCCTGTATCAGCATATTGTCTGCTTGTCTAATGATAGAACTAAAGACATAAACTAGTTTCTCCTCATTAAACTTCCTCCTAAGATGTGGTGTTCAGGAATGCAAGTGGAGAGGGGAGAAATAAAGCAGCAAGCCTTGACTGCAGCAAAGCCCAGGGCAACCATCACACTCCTCTCCATGCAGTCCCAGCACAGACAGGAGCACAGCCTAGGAGAAAGAATCAATGCTCCACTATCCAAATACAAGTTCCTCTTTCAGCATCCTTGGCCTTGTTCACTCGAGGGGTACACCCATGGGATATAAGATCACTTCTTGCTTGATTCAGAAAAATGACATAAGGCTGGGGCTACAGCAGAGAACACACCGGCAAGACACCAGCATGACATGACCCTGGAGTGAAGCCCAGCCCCATGAAATGACCCTGGAGTGAAGTCAAGCAATACTGATCTGCAAAACCCACCTGTCTCTGTAAGTTTCACTCTGTCAAATTATATTGGGACACAAAACCTGTACAAACAGGTCTTGCGATTACCTGATGTAATCTGTAGAAAGCCACTAGCGGAGTGGCTGGACCACAGGGGCCCTGGTTGCTCTTCATTCCTTTGTCATTTGTATTCAATTAGGGCTGAAGTATGAAGGGAAAAACTAATTCCTTTATCTGTCCCGGAGATGTGAGAGAGATCAGCATCTTCTTTCAGTGAGGTCCTACTGAGGTGGGGAACATCATAGTCCCTCAGAGTTGGCTCAAGGTTGCTGTTGTGTGATCATCCCAACTGGAGTAGATTCATCATCAGTTGTAGCAGGCAAAGAATGCTAGGGCCCTTGAAATTATCTTTCTAGTATTTTTATAATGGACAGTAAAAAATATAGCCACTTAAGATTCTCTCTGAAGTTCTCTCTTCTATCTCCTCACATGTTCTCAACATGCTCTCTCCAGTCCTGCCCCGAGGTAATGCTGCTTTTTTTAATCACTGCTTCCTAGGCCCAGATGTGTCCACACATATGCAATCATGGGGCTGGCACAACACCACAGGTGCTTGTCACAGAGGCTAATGGCAAAGGGCAAAAATCCTAAAAATTCAATTACCCTACAGTTGCTCTTGAGGGAGATCATCCTATTCCAGCTTGCACCCACCCCTCCCCTTGTGACACACACAGTCATCCCTTTGTTCAGACAAATGGGGCAGCTGCAAGAAAAGTGGCAGTGTTTTCTGGGAATCTGCCTGGAACACCCAAAACAGAGTTCCAAGTTCAATCTCCAGAGTTAAAATGAGAAATAAAAGCATGAAGGGAAGATGTGATGGTATCAGGCGGTTCTGGCTGCAGTAACTAAACTCCACATGGAGCGATTTAAACAGGAAAGGGAAGTTCTTACACTGACAAAGGCTGGAGGTCTGAGGGGCCAGTGCCACAGTTTTCAGTTCTGCAAAAGCCTTCTTCCGGGCATATCAAGGGCTGCCTTCAACCTGAATCTTCATGTGGTAGAGAGAATGAGAATCAAGTCCTCTGGTGTCATATCACAGGAGTAATCCTAACATGACCTCATCTAAACCTGTCACATCCACTTCACCAACCAATCCCTCCTCCTTGATCAAATATGTTATTTTCTATATTCATTTTCTCCACCTACTGAGACATGAAATTGTCAGCCACATACAAATACCTTCAATATCAAAGAGACAATAGTGAGAGAAAATTTTGAGAGAAAAGTCCATTTTCCACATATCATCACCTTGAGGGTTGAGCTTAACTAGGATGGAAGGGAGAAAGGCAGTTCAGACCTCAGCAGGAGCAAGGAAGTCACTTTGATCTCTGATTTAAAGGAGTCTTAAAGCCAAATTTGCTGCCTGTGTTATAGGCCTGCAAGAGAAAAAAAAAACTCAATTTATCTCATTTTTTTGTCCTCTGAGCAAACCACATAGACTGGCTTAAAAAACAGCTTGATTTAAAAATTTGATTCATTTCCAATGGGGGCTACAGAGGCATGTATGCAACTATACAATGTTCAACTAGAATGCTACTGGAGAATTTGGAAACCACTTGCATTCTAGAAATATCTGTTCCAATGACAAAACCAAACAGAAATATATTCCCAGTCCCAACTTCTTTATGTTTGTTTTTGAATCTAGTAGGTAAAATTTTGCCAAATTTGCAACAACTTGCCAAAGCAATACCACTTCAGACTTGTACTGTTGATTTCTGATTTCTAATTTTTAACTTACCTGCCAATTCAGGAGAATGTCTAAGTCACACAGGCCTGGGTGCTAAGGGTTTAGGAAAGAATCTCAGGAGGAAAAGAGAAGAGGTGTTTGTCATCAAACACCTTCTTTGTCTCTAAATTCCTATAGGAATCAACCTATACCTCTCCTCTGGCAGGCAGCATTTTCACTCTGATATTGAAGGTATTTGTATGTGGCTGACAATTTCATGTCCCAGTAGGTAGAGGAAATGACTATAGAAAAGAGCTTATATTTGACCAAGGAGGAGGAATTGGTTGGTGAAGTGGATGTGACAGGAACCTGGGAAGAAAATAACCCTCTTATATATGTGCTGTTCTCATTTCTATGACAATCAATTTCAAACAGTCAATCTCAACACCCCCCAAGCACATGGGTATTTGTCAGGTCATATTTCCTGATTTGAGTTTCAGAAAACTTGGTCTCAAACTGTGTTCATTTCCGTTCTCAGTATATTGTGTGGCCTTCTTATACTAAAGAATCTAATGTGATGACTTTCACAGAGTAGGTACTCGGTGAATTTGTTTAATTAGATAGACAATGAAAATTCAGAATTAGGAAGGGGTGTGTGATTATGAAAATGTAACCTTTCTAGTTTTTTCCTCCTAGGCAAGGCCAGTATGAGAGAAGACTACAGTTTCTGGGTAACTTTAGCATCTCCTAGTGCTCTGCACTAAATCCTAAGACAAAACAATCAACAAACATACTGACTTATGATTCCACTTGAATTAGAATAGAGCCAACATCTCTAGTAGTGCCCAGCAATACACTTAGTGCTTTTTCTGTATAATCTCATTTAACCTACAAAATAACTCTACAGAAAAGCAATATGGTGTGTGTGTGTGTGTGTGTGTGTGTGTGTGTGTGTGTGTGCAGCCCCTTACAAAAGAGAAAGCTAAAGTTGATGGAAGTTAAGCAGAGATAGGACTGGGAACTAAGACTTCCTGACTTCCAAGCACCAAATCTAATGCTAAAAAGCACTGAGCTAAGTGCCCTAAAAGGATATAAAAGCAATTCTCATCTCTGAATTCACTGAAGCTTTACAGACTAATTACGGAGAATCACAGGCTCCTCCAAACTTAGACTCAAGGGTCTTTTGGAGGATCTAATCTAATGTGTTTGCTTTACACTTGCGGAAACCAAAGCCAGGATTCATTCACACAGTGTCTTTGCCAGAAGTTGCATGGCTATTGAGGTCAGGGACAGTCGGGAAATACGGCCTCCTGACTGTTCAACAAGGTGACATGCCTTCCATGACATTCCAAGACTTTTAATTTGTCATATATTTAAAGTATGATGCAACACCAGTGATGTGATTGCTCCCTGTTCACATTTTAATTGGAAAGAAAAAAAGTCAACAAGTAGTACTAATACCCATTCTAGGTCAGAGGAAGGGAATGGGGCACTTTATTAGTGCGGGCATTTTAAAATAATTCTTGGCTACTACTGAGCTTAGCTCAACCTAATGGAGTTGGGCCAAATGGAGCTCTAAATCTTTGAAGGTGTCAAGGTATTTTCATATTCAACTGAACTGGGCTGAAATGGTTCCTCCCTTTGATACTTCTGGTGAACTCTTCCAAGAGTAGCAGTCACCTACTCCAGGAAGGCCTCTTTCTCTCCGTTTCCCAAAAGCAAAGAACTCTGCATGTCTGTCGCCATGCTTCATTCTACTGTCACTGATGTATTGTTTCCTGCCCCTGATTTATGAGCTCTCACAGGGTAGAAACAGCATCCTGCTCTTTACAACCCAGCATCTAGCACTTAGTAGATGAAATAAACTCTTACCAAATGCATTGTGAGTGACAGAGGAACAATTGTATCTAGTCATTTAAATGTCTTCCCTTAATCATTACATTGACTCAGTTAAAAAATTGTCTTGTAACACAGTTTTTTAATTCCCTTTGTAGACACTGACCACATCCCTGAGAGCTACTACTAAACTGTCTCAAAATCGAGGCACTAAAGACTGTCTTTGAGACCTCCCAAAGGACCTTTGAAATCAATTGCCAACATGAAAGTGTTGGAAGCTGAAGGTCAACACACTCAAACATAAATTCACAGGTTATCTTAAAAATCACTGAAAAAACCCTTTCTTTTGCTAGGCTTTTCAAGATAAATTAATTCCCTTTCTCATAGTTGGAGAGCTGCATCCATGTCCTAATCATTCATGTCATTCTAATCTGACAGTTTCCAAATCTTCTGGGAAAGAAACGCTGTGCTATTTCCGACTTGGCTCACCAGCTCTACTTTGTTATAACACCCAATGACTTTGGAGCCTCTGATTCCTTGACTCAAGTTGCATCAAAGAATAACTAAGTGGATAGAAAAAGTAAATTAAAAACCTTCAATTCCCACACTAGCTCCCATTCCTAAGGGAGTGTGCTAAGCAGGACATAGAACTTGGCCCCCTCCACTATCTTCATAAGCCTATTGTGTTTGCATTTGCATTCTGTCAATAGAATGTGTCCTAAGACACTGTGAAGTTTCAGTCTGGGAAAGTTGAAAGAAATTATGAAAACTTCTATTTATACTTTCCAATTTGGAAAATTCCTGATTAACACTGAGAAGGAGAGGGTAGGGTGTTCATACCAGCATTCCTATGTTCCAGTGCAGCAGTCCCACACATCACTTGCACCTACTCTTATAAGCCCAAAATAGTCAGAAAACTACCACAAACCCCAAAGGAGCAATAAATCCTCCAGCAAGTCTAGAAGTAGAGGGGAAGAAGAGAGATGCCTGCGGCCCTAATCATTATAAAGTGTACATGTAGCTTGAAAAAGAAAATGCTCCAAAGGCACTATAGATAGACAGTAACACAAAATTCAATCATGAAATTCACACAGAGGAAAAAAATAGAACTGTGATTCTTCCTATTCATTTTATAGTTGTGCATTAGTAAAATAAACAGTGACTTATAAAATGTGATGAAAAGTCAGGTATCCAAGCACACATTTCCAAGATTTTGACATCCCTGGTCTTCAGCAAGAAGTCTCTCCTTCTGTGTCTCTCATATCTTTACGAGTCAGTGAGAAGAGCCCATGTATATGATTTATAAATTATTATCAACCACTAGGCAAATAACAAAAACATAAACCTGTATAACCCCAACTTCTCCATCTTTGGGCATGTGTGCATATGTGTGTATGTGCATGTGTGTGTACATAAGCAAGTATCATAAAAAGCAATGTATAAAAATAAATGCATGTGTGTGATTAAGTCTCCTACAAATCTGAAACCTGAACCTGTAAAGAATAGTGCTCTTGAGAAACTGTTCTACTCATAATTTTCCAAGTGAAACTGCTCTGATGATAAGCTAGTTTGGTGACTAGAACATGCAGAACACTTAGGCAGGACTGGAGGAAAGGATAGAGTAAGAATGGCATGAGAATAACAAAGTAAACTTCTGACATCTTGTCCAGGTTACCTTTCACTTAGTTTAGCTGACCCTGCATTGAGAGACTATTGCCAGAATTTGAGAGATTTGGGAGGTATGTACCTCCCTTTGGAAATACGCAAATTAGTACCCTTTGCCATTTAAGCAACAGTTTATTTTTTAACTTGGTCTTTTGAGATCTTGTCATCAATTATAGTACTCTCAAGTTGTGAAAGGACACAGTTAAAATGCCAGCATTAACAAAAGCATTGGGTAGTTCTGATTTTTGGTGATACTGCAAAGGGATTTTTGCTGGACAAAGGATCTAATTATTTACCTAGATGATTCAGTAAAAGGATATTGAAAAAAAGAAAATAGTGGGTATCTCAAAAAAAATAGATGTGTATTGATATTTTCAAAAAGAAGAGATGGTGATGATGAAAGGGGAGAAAACTAAGGTATATCATGAAACTTCCAACACTGAACATTTAAATTCACTAAGATAGTCTCATCACAAAGATTTGAATTTTTATAATCTGGTTGACAGCATGGAAAGAATAGAGGGTAGAAGTGAGGCAAGAAGGGATAGAGAGAGTGAGGAAGGGGGAGGGAGAGAGGGGAGAAGAGGAAGAAAGGAAGAAGAGAAGGAAGGAAGGAATAAAGCAGATTGTAGCAGAGATTTGTTCTTAGAGTAATTCTCCCAGATTGTTCTCAATAACAACAGTTTGAAGCTGAGATACATAGAGATCAGCACATAAATGTTATGAATTTGTTTCCAAACTGTTACTGAATTTGTTTCCTTTCACTTTCTTTACTTTCTTCAGGGCAAAGTCTCAGAAATTTACTCATGCACCTGTAAGTCTGCTAAGATGTTTATAATTTTTTGAAAAATACATTCTTTCCAACTTCTTTATTGCCCTGTGACTAGGCTCATGGGACAAGATACCTCCAGGCTGACTAGTCCATTGGATTATTACTGACAGGCATAGTCCTAGGTATTCCTAAATTCAAGACTAAAATTTTGAATAATATGATGTCTATGGATCTAGTTGTTAGCCAAATAAGACAGGTAATTAGACTTTTCATTTCTCTGAGATTTGTGAATATGAATGGTGTTAATTGTAAATTCAAATCTATTATATTGGAAAACATTTTCAATTGTATTTTGTTATGTTTTTTATTTTTTTTAAATGATACAGTTTATTTCAGGCTTATAACATATAAATAAAAGAAAATTAGGATACAACAAGATATCAGTATGCAAATTAGGATACAATAAGATATCAATATGACAAATATCACAAGTTTTAAAACTTTAAGACAACATGAAATTTGGATACAATTATAGAAGTAACAAATGGGGATGTTCTCCAATATCCTAGTTAGGAGATTTTTTTAATAATTTTTGAAATTTTTTTGTGGGGGAAAAAAGCAAGTTACATAGATAGATATACATATTACCGTACCATAACTACAAAATTATAACCATGCAAAATAGTATATTATTTACTGATGTGTGATTTAAGAGTTTCAAATGCCACTGGAATAGCAAACATCAAATCCAGTGTACTGATTATTATTTCTGGGAATATATAATGGGGAATAAGATAGAAGAGATATCCACAGAGAATGTTAACTATCTCTGTGATGGTTGTTCTATTTTTTAATTTAATTTAAATATTTTTAATTTATATATATATGTTTATTTATGTTTATATTACATTATTGATTATTGTGTACCCCGGGGCTTTCCCACTTCGCTAACACCTGATAACCATCCTGGTCTTTTGTGCTCTTCCCTCTCCCACCTTCTCCCCACTCCTCTCCCACTCCAATGTTCAGGCCCCTGGTTGTTTTTATTTTTTCTTATTTGTTTGTTTGTTTTTCCCTATACCATCCATATAAGTGAGACCATCCTGTATCTCTCTTTTTCTTGTTGGTTTATTTCTGCTAACATGAGTCTTTTCAGTTCCATCCATGTTACTGCCAATGAATGTGCGTGTCCTCCTTGATTGATGCGTAGTATTCCGTCGTGCATATTCCGTCGTGCACCACATTTCTTTTAGCCAATCGTCTGTTTTGGGGCATTTGGTTTGTTTCAAATATTGGCATTTGTAAATAGAGCTGCAAAAAACATGTGCATACGGGTGTCCTTTTGAATTACTGTTTTCATGTCCTCTGGATAGATTCCCAGTAGTGGGATTGCTGAGTCAAATGGTAAGTCCACTTTCAATTGTTTGAGGGTCCTCCACACAGTCTTCCATAGTGGCTGGACCAGTGTGCACTCCCACCAGCAGTGTAAGAGAGTTCCTTTTTCTCCACATCCATGCCAACACTTGTTGTCCGTTTTATTTATATGGGCCATTCTTACTGGTGTAAGATGGTATCTCAGTGTGGTTTTAATTTGCATTTCCCTGATTATTAGTGATATGGAGCATTTATTCATATACCTATTAGCCATTTGTATCTCCATTTTGGTGAAGTGTCTTTTTAGTTCTTCTCCCCATTTTTTGAGTGGGTTTTTTGCTTTGTTTTTGTTGAGCTGTAGGAGCTCTTTGAGGATCTTTGTTATCAGACCCTTATCACTTGTCTGGAGGGCAAAAATTTTCTCCCAGTCAGTTAGGTTTCTTTTTGTTTTGTTTATTGTCTCTTTTGCTGTACAGAAACATTTTAGTTTTATATAGTCCCAGCTGTTTATGTTTTCCTTCATTTTTTACCGGCCATAGTTGTTTCCCAAAATGGATTTCTGAGGTGAAATTCATGAAGGGTTTTGCCCAGGTTTTCTTCTATGTATTTTATGGTTGCAGGTCTCAATTCCATGTCCTTTATCAATTTTGAGTTAATTTTTGTACAGGGTGTGAGGGAGTTGTCCTGTTCCATTTTTTTTACAGGTTTTGATCCAGTTTTCCCAGCACCATTTACTGAAGAGGCTATCCTTGTTCCAGAGTAATTTTTTTGCTCCTTTGTCAAAGATTAGTTGACCATATATGTGTGGCTTTATTTCTGGGTATTTGATTCTGATCCATTGGTCTGTTTGTTTTTGTACCAGCATCATGCTGTTTGTCAATGATATTTAGTGTTAGTTAAGACTCTAATTCTTTATACAAATGCAGATAAAAAGCTAAGAAGCTGCTTAGTAAATAAAGGCAAAATAACAGAAACAAAAGAAAAGTTGTTAGAACACAAAATTAGTAAATCAGAAGCTTGTCTTTCCTTCACCATTTATTTCATTGTTTATCACTCCTAATTTCTTGCTTATTATTGGTTATTACTCCTAAACTTCAGAGAGGTTTAACTCTCCAAAGCATGCAATTTTTTTTGTCAAATCCCCAAGAACTAGAAAAACAATTTCTCTTTTAATTTTGCCAATCTGCAATATAAAGTCAAGGAAAACCCATTAATTCAGCAAATAGTACCATTCTGTGTACTTAGCATCTTTGGGGATGGTGGGAATATCTGCCATTCTGAGTAGAAAGGACAAGTTGATGAGATTATCTGTTTCCTTTCATATTGAAAATCCATCTCTCAGGCTACACCAGGCTGTATTTCTTTTTTTAATTACTAACATATGCTTTTACACTTGTATTAACCTTTAGACAGCCTTCAAATTTGGGGGGTTTATCATTAAAAACAAAACAAAACAAAAAAAGGCTGCTACAAATAATACCGCAGGTGAGTAGTAAGAAATGGAAACTGGAAGTCAAACAACTTGGGTGGAATTTTTCTTTTATTAATCCCAGGATGATTTCACAAGAACAGTGTCATCTAGCATTTCCTAGATAATGCCTACACATGGTTTCAGATAGGCAAGTCATAGGCTCCTGGAGGTAAGAGAAACCCTAGAAATCAGCAAATACCACTTCAACTCAAAAGGTTTTCTATGCATGATGGCTACATAAACCAGTTGGGCCAGAATCTGCTGAGGGGCATACTAAAAAGGAGCATCCTATAACAGGGTACTACAGGATACACTGTCAGCATGCTCACTAATATTTGAGAAATATCTAATTACCTTCCCCATGTTTGTTTTTCAAATATTGAATGATAACATTGCATTGCTGCTGATAATTTTCTCCTAATTAACTAGTGTCCCAAGATAGTTAAATATCACATAGAAAATGTACAGGTGGCCATTATTTTTCTAATTATATTTAAAATGAAAGAAAGAGATTGGTATCAAGGGAGTTATTGATCAGAATTTATCAGTCTTCATTTCTAGGAAGCTAAAAATCAAATAGATCAAATTGGATAGTGCATTGAATACACATAACATAGTGTGCCCACGCTGTTGTCATGGTGGTGGCAGATAGGACAGCAGTGTTGGCAAGTGACTGTGGGGGCAATAGTATTAATTAGTTCTACAAAGTTTTTCCTTCCTCTTCCCTCTTGTTTCCTCTTTCTTTCCTGTCTCCTTTCCCTACTTCCTTCCTTCCTTCTTTGCATAGTTTTTGCAATTTATCAAAATCACATATGCAAATAGTAATACATGAAAGAACACAGAATATCATTACTTAAAACAAAGCAAACATTCTTTTTACACATTCCATTCTGTTACAGAATGGTATTCGTTACCTGTTAATATTTAAATATAAGAACTATTTTTCTTGATCTATCAGTTTTGGACTACAACTAATGACTCCGTAAATCTGATAAATTAGTTTCTCAAATCCTTGATGATTCCTATCTCAGAGGTTAACATTATATTAAAAAGAACAATACCTGTCTCCAAGCAAACCCACATTGCTCTAAAACAAACCAATTATCTTTTTTTCTAAATCCACTTTTTGAACAAAAAAATTCAAATCTGGCAGGACCGCTGCCAGGATCATTAACTGAAAAACCTAGATATTATCAGAAAACCCCACCAGTCATACCACCCCCCATTTCACCTGACCAAAGGGAAAAAAAACCTACAAAATCCCCAGATCCTCCTGTGAAGGATAAGTCCCATTTTTGACTGCTCACAGGCCTTGTCCTTCTAGTTTATTTTTCTCTCTAATAAAGAACCGAGCAAGGTGTGGTGACCTGTACTTGTAGTCCAGAGACTTGGGATCACTTGAGTTCCTGGGTTTGAGACTACCCTGGGCAACATAGTGAGACCTTGTGACAAAAAAGCAGCTGGGTGCCATGGTAGTAATCCCAGCTGCCTGTAATCCCAGCTACCTGGTGCTGCGGATTGCTTGTGTCCACTGAACCCTGGGCAACTTGAGTTTGTACCCCGGGTAACACAGCGAGACCTAGCCTCCCCACCAATCCCCCCCCCAAAAAAAACCTGCTTCTTTGCCAGCAGTAGATCTTCCTTTTTCCTTTTTGTCTCTAATGCTCTATCCTAACAAGAACATTTTTCAGTTCTTCAAATGGTCATCTTTGTGATAGCACGATAGGGGACTTCCCTTTTTTTTCTTTTTTTAAATTTTTGTCAATGTGGGTTCTCCCACCCGCACCCAAGCAGTTGCCCAGACAGAGCTCAAACAACAATAAGAGTAAACACACAGGGTTTTTTTACAGTAAGGAGAAAAACAAAAATGCTAATAGTCCACACCCGCATAAGTACCCTAAACAGAAAGGAACCCCTCTTCTGCTCCTTGGGGAGCTGCGTGGAGTTTGCCTCAGTCCCAAATCGCCAAATTATCTCCTTGTCTTTTAGTCCTCCACCAATCCTAACACGAGGTTCAGTTCCGGTCCCTCCGGGTTGCAGGGAGGCTCAGCACTTCCTCAGGGTCACATCTCCACCTTCACACAGCTCCAGGCCCTGGGGACCGAAGCTGGGGGAGCCCACAAGACTCTGCTTTTGGGTCCTTTTCCTCCAGTTGCCAAAACCTCCTTCCTCTCCTTCCCAAAAGTTTGACTTAGTCTCTGCTCTTTTGTGTTTTATCTGGTCTCCCCCTCCTCCAAACCAGAATCCCAATTTCCTTCTACACATCCTCTTGGTATTTCATTTTCTCTTCTACACCTGGAATTTTCAACAAAGTAAAAGTTCCCTTATCCTATTTAGGCCTCTGTGTTTTTCAGACACAGCTAATGCAATGCCTGAATTTTATGACCAAGTACACTGCCCATATCGAGGACAAACGCACTGCTCATGCTGCAGTCATGGCTTCATCTGTAACATTACATAATCAACCTGCACATCTATTTCTTGGCAAACCCACTTTTGCTGGCATCTCCGCATCTTACATGAAGCAAAGTGAGTCTCAAGGTGCTCCTCTTGGTCCAGCTTCCATCGGTGCATCTACCTTTCATTCTGCATCAGGATTGGAGGGTTTCAAGCAACGCCCACAAAGCTGCTTACAACAGGTGAGAAGCGATGAGTAGCATCTCATTCCATGGGGAGTTAAACATGACTTGCTTTCCAATGTTCCTATGTTGGATTCTAGGATCTACTGAGACGAATGCTTCGTATCATTTCATTTGTTAATATATGCACATATGACTTGGAAAAGTGTTGCAGTTACGTTATGAAAAACCAACAGAGAGAGGTGGGAGGAAGTTCATGGTACAACAACTCATAGCAAGGTCTCCCGAGCCCTGCCCACGGCCCTAGTCTAGGGGCACTGGTGCCACTGAGTGATTCCGCTGCTCTCCTTTCACTTCTTTGCCACAAGAAATTCTCTTGTATTACACTTTGGTCATTTTCTCCTAGTCTGATCTCTGTTTCAAAAATTTAATTAGAGGCCGGGCACGGTGGCTCATGCCTGTAAGCTTCAGCCTATGAAGTGGCCGGAGCTAGGGATCACGGTTCAAGTCCTATCTGGGGCCCATAGCGAGACCTAGTTCCAAAAAATAGCTGGGCGTGGTGGCACATGCCTGTAATCCCAGCTACCTGGGAAGCTGAGTCTGGGGATTGTTTGAGTCTGTGGTACCCCGGGCAACGAGAGCCTGCAGTTCCATGGGCAAAAATAACGAGACCTAGTCGCCAAAAAAAAAAAAAAAAAAAAAAAAAAGGAATTTAATTAGAATTTCAATTTTTAGCACTGTCCTTTCAGATGCCTCTTATTTTCTCCTATTTTCCTTAGCTGTCTGTTTTTAATTCTATTAGTTCAACTTTACCTGTCAATTTATAATTACAAATTTTTAGTTTTCCAATTGTATTTTTAGTTCTTATTGCTTTCTGCTTTCCTTTCTTTACTGAATATTACTTCTATTTTATTGTGGAATAGCATTTGATCCTGGGTATATTAATATTCTACCTTTAATCTGAATTAGCTCTGTTTTCTCCAGGACCTGGTTTGTTTGTTTGTTTTCCTTTTTTCAATTTCTATTTCACACTTATTGTTCACGTTACCTAACTGGTGATTCCTGTCTACTCCAAAGTTGATGAGAACTGCCAAGCTCCTGTGGGTGGCCTCTGTCTTCTCCGAGAGGGTTTCTTCTGGCCAGGATAGAGAATCCGATGGGAGTTCTCTGTGGACCTGGGTGAGGGGACCCAGTGATTTAGAGGTTCACTGCAGGGAATGGAGGCAGCAACTGGTTCTCAGAAAAGCTCATTAGTGGGTTTGTGCTTGGAAAGTATGTTTGGAATTGGCTGGGTCAATCAGTAGTGTTATCAATTAGAAATATCCAGGGGCACTCACCTGGGCCCGTAACACCTGTGGGAAGCCTCAATAGGTATTTCCCAGACTGGAGCCAAGATTATGGGTGATCTGGCCTACCCTTGTGGTTCTGGTTATGGCTGCAAGACATACCTCAGCCACCATATCTGGGAACTTTTAAAAGATCAAGTTCCTTACTCAAAGCTCCTGGAGGATATGTGAACCCTTAAGGGACTTGTGAGGGCAGAAAGGGGATAGGATAAAAGTTGGAGTGAATCAATGCAGAGAAGAGTCCCAACTCCACCTCTTGCTGTCTGGAACTGCCCTGTCCTGAAATGGAGATGTGAGGATCTGAAGCCCACCTTTAAGCCCTGAACCAGGGGGTTGCTGGGAAGGGGCCAACAGTGTAGCCATTTGGGGGGGAAGGAGTCTTTAATTGGGAGCTTTGCATGTGGGCTTGCTCTCTTGGTTCTCAGACTGCTGTAGAAGACAGCTGCACCATTACTGGTGGCAGTAGATGGTAGCAGATCTTCACAGACCCTCCCAACAGAGTAAGAAAGTCCATGACCTGAGTTGCGGCAGGTATCTGTCTCACCCTGCCAGGTCTTGGAGCTGCAACTCCTCTTGGCTCAATCAGTAACTAAATCTTTTCTCTTTCCCTCCACTGTTAATGTTTCTTCTTCCTCTACCTGTTGGTTAGAATAAATTGGTATTTTTCTTGACTGAATCAAAGGCTCCTTTGCTTACATTTGTGGTGTCAGATAGCAGGATCCAGAACCAGTGGGAGAAGTTCTGACCCAGTGTTGTTCTTTAGATTCTTAATCTGGTAACAAAAGGGATTAGAGCTCAACCTTTGTTCATGACAAGGGTGAGGTATGTAATGTCTCAGAGGTTTCCTCTTTTTCTGAATTCAACAATATATAAAGTGGGAATTAAATCATGGGAAGGGAGGGCAAGAGATTGATGATCAGTTATCTATGACTACCAGAGCTTTTCTAGAAGAGAAACTTCATGAGTCAGCATTCTGAGTCTCTATCTAGTCATAGAGCTGGTGATGTGCTTGAATATCTTTGATGGGGCTGGGCACTCAGACACTTAATGACAGGGACCAACTTTATAACCAAAGCTAACTGCAGGCTCACCAACCAGGATCTGGCTTGATCACCTACCTCTAGACAAATTCTAGTGTAAGAAGTTTTGATTTCAAGGCACTGAAGTTCACACCAAAATAGTTATCTTTCCCCCCAAATAGATGCTTCAATTTCATTAGACAAAAATCACCCTTTCCTCTTTGAGATAACCTTGATGCCAACATAGGCCTACGTTGCCCCAGATAACACAGCTGGCACATTTTGAGCACTGACAATCTGATTGATGCCAACCCTGTTCTCTTCACTGCATAATGTTGTCTTCCCAAAGACTTTAAGACAAACCTAAATTATTGAATGAGATGTTACTATTTCCGATTGTAATGAGAATTACAATGCCCTTGACTGTGACAGCTGAGAATATTAGTGTGTAGAACCACCTTGAGAAGGTAGAAGTACCAGTAATCCAAAACATCTTATCCAAGAACATGTTTTTAAACTATGTTGCAGTTTTTATGGGGCATAAAAGAGGCCATTAATACCACCACAGTGGTGAGACAGTCTCCCCAATGAATCCTGAGTTTATCTTGCCAATGTCAGAGCTACTTCCTACTGGTGATCCTGAAGACTTAGCCAAGAGTTGTTGATAGCAGACTGGCTATACCTGCTTCAGAAGTCTCTTCTGGCTTACCTGTGCTTCAATCTTGTGTCTTGCCTACTTTTCATCTTCCAAAAATACATGAAAAGTACTTGTTCATCAGCAATACTCTCATGTACCTTCCTAACATGCTTAATATAGGAAGGAGTTCAAAGGGAACTCATTTCTGAACCATTTAAAGTAAATAGATATCATTCTTTTCCTAGGATTTAAGTCTACCTCAAGAAATGCTGACATTCTGCCAAACCAAGTTATTCCATGAATCCTTTCTTTGGATTTTTTTTCCCTCACTTTCTAAAATCCTGGATGAGGAAAAACATTCCTCTTTGGAAAATATATTCTTTGTTCCTTTATACTACAGTCTCTACAAACAAGCATAAAAGAAAGCAAATATTGTTTTTATATCAATGAGTCCTCTTTAATATCTACATATGGATTCCTCAACTGTCACACAAATCACACAAAGTTTATTCTAGACACAAAAAAATTCAAATTGAAGTTTACAAGTGATGTCTCACTCATAAGCACTACACTACTATCTTTCACAAGAACAGCTATATAAAAATACTCCTAAAATAGGTGCTGCTATAGCAATCCCTTTCAACACAGGATACCTTAAGGGTGTAAACCACTAAATTGATGATTCTCTGGATAGTTACTTACTGTAAAGTTTAAAGAGAACATTCTTTTTCCTTAACATGATGTTTATTCTCAAGGTCATGGATCTAGAGCTTTAAAGTCAAATTTGAATCCTGCATCAGGCTGAGAATGCAGCAAGTAGCAGTTGTATTTCAAGTAGCAGTTGTATTTTTCAGTTTTGATGAGGCTTTTGAATTTGCATAATCATGCCCTTATTTCATTTCACAGCTTTTCAAAGTTGACTTTATAACAGCTCTTGCTATGAGCAATTTATCTAAGGGAATCATGGAAGAAGGTTAGAAATCAAGCCATTGTTAAGAATTATGATGCCAGCAAATATTTATTGAGTATCCAATAGGTGTCAGGCAAAATGCTAGCCTCTTTGCATAAATTATCTTATGATAGCTTTATGAAAACCTTATCATTTGGTTGAGAAAGGAAGGAAGGAATCAAAAAGGAGGGATAAAAGAAGAGAAGATGGGATGGAAGAATGGAGATATTTCTAACGAAGTTGAAGCTTCTCACTAAATATTAATGGTATCTGTTTATTACATTAATAAAGTTAATTTAATGATTATATCTGCTCTTCCATATAATGAATATTTATTAAATATCATGTGTCGAATACTAGGAAAGTTCAGTGTGCAAGGGAAACAAGCCTTATCCTTCATGACTGAGACATATAAGTGAGGCGATGATAATAAGCTGGATAATTATGAACAAATTGAAGGTGTCTCTCATCCAGGTTGCAGAGGGGGCAGGGCAGAAGAGTCAGAAGAGGTCATATTTAAGTGACATTTGGCCAAGGTATGATAAAGAATATTCCATCTAGGGGGACAGTAAACCCTAGTCTCTACTCCCTCCAGGACAGAGGGAACCTGTTACAGTTATAGAAACTCAAGCATCGGGGTATGGATGGATGTTCAGTGGAAGAAGTGGCTAGAGAGATAACTTGAGCAACAGGGACTTATACAGGATGAATCAAAATCCGGGGGTCATCCTGGATAGTATTAATATTTTGCTAAAGGGAAAGCTTAAGGAAAAATGCTTTGAAAGATGGCACAAACATGGCAGGGTGGTGGTTTGAATGGTGAATTTCCTAGAGGCTCTAGCAGGAACCCTAGCCTGTTGCTGTTAGCAGTCTAGCACTCAGGTGGCCACTGTTGGCTTTGTAGGAATTCAGGGTCTCTGAGCTCATAGGGAAATTAGTGAGTCAGAACACATATCCCCGCAAGTTTTTCAGGTAATGTGTAGGCATTGGCATCTGGGATGTGCTGCACACAGCAGGCAGCAGGTTTCTCAACCTTGGAGGCAAAAAAGCATCATCTCAAAACTGCAGCAAAATATGGCTGCCTGGGTCTCACCCCAAGGGATTCTGATTTGTTTGCAAAGCAAGAGTTCCCAAATTTTACCCAGAACTAGAATCACTTGAGGGGATTGTAAAACTGGTCCTACCAAGAAATATCCTGAATGGCTAAAAGTAGAGGAGAAAAATATTTCTATATCAGAATGATGTGTAAGAGACAGAAGGCGGACAAGACATGGACAGAGCAAAATTGGGAATAGCATCCAGATTTCCAGTCTGAAAAACTGGGAGAAGCAAGGCAGCTGGCAGACTTTCACTGCAGTCTCTACAGAAATGCATGTTTTTGAGCCCTGTGGCAAAAGCAGATGGCATTTGAACAGGTATTAATGGACAGTCCTAACAAGGAAATGGAATTCTAAATGATGACATGGATTCCCCCAATAAATAAACATCTCTTTCCATTTCCTGTGCAAAAACTTTAATTCTTGCAGAATTAGCCCAACTGTAGCAAAGGCGGTAGCCCTGAGTCATCCTGAGATCATAAAGGAACAACCCACATGGCATTCTCAGTCTTTCCTTACAGGATACCAACACACTATGGCTCCTGAAGGCTTCCACATCTCTGTAAGAAACTGAAAGAGAGTTAGAGACAAAGATGGAGGCTAGCAAATGGAAGCAGGTTTTTTATTAGAGAAAAAAACTTGTGAGGAGCAGACTATGTGCATGCAGAAACCAAGGATGTGGCACAGCTGGGCCTTTACAACATCTGGTCATGCAGAGTGGGGGAATCAGGTCAGGTGGGATGGGGAGTGGCAGGACCTGCGGATTTTCCGCTAATGTCTTAGTCCAAAGATCAGCAGTCCATCGGTCTGCTCCAGCCCATTAGCCTGCTCAGGGCTTGTTTGTAAATCAGTACCATCCTTTCATTCCTTACAGTTGCATGTCTTCCCCCCCCCTTTGTTTTTATGATTTTTCAACCCTTTGCATAACTGCATAATATTGAGCATGCTTTTTTCACACCTCTATATATGTATGTTTTACTTACCCTCTACCAATACTCCTGTGTCAAAGCACCATACTCTTATTTCCCCTCTCCACCCCCATTTCCCACCCCTCATTCCCTCCGGTAACCATATATATACCTCTGGTATATTTTCAGAATCTAAGGATTGTTTTTTTCTGTGCTTTGCCAGTATCTGTTCTTTGTTATTTAAATTCCACAAATAAGTGAAACCATCCAATATCTGTCTTTCACTTTCCAAATTATTTCCCTTAGCATCTCCACCTCCAGATCCATCCATTTTCTCCCCAAAAGACATTATTTTGTGTTTTTTAATAACTTAGCATGTATTCCAGAATTTCTGTTGATGAGCATTTATGCTGGTTCCATAACCATGCTACTGTGATCAAAAGGAGTGTATACATCTTTTCACATTAGATTTTTCTCATATTCTTTAGATACATACAATGGTATTGTTGGATTATAGGTTATTTCCACTTTATTAAAGGTATCTCCATAATGCTTTCCATGGAGACTGTACCAAATTTCATCCCATCAACAGTGGTTGAGAGTTCCTTTCTCCGCACTTCCTCACCAACATCTATTGTTCCCAGCCTTTTTGATACAGCCATTTGCACAACTTTGAGGTAGTATCATATTATAGTTTGAGTTTATAGTTCCCTGATGATAAGTGATGCTAAATATGCCTAGAACCCATCTGAAAGTATTTTTTCAGAGAAGTATCCACTTAGGTCTTTTGTCCATGTTTTGACCAGACTGTTTGTTTTTCTGTTGTTTTTGAGTTGTATGAGTTCTTTTTTTTTTTTTTTAATGGAAATTAATCCCTTGCCAGACATGTGCTGTGCAAATATCTCCTCCCAGTTCATAAGGCTACTGCTTGGACAAAGGCATGAATGGCCCATGAATAAAATATAGTTTTACACACAGGATCGTAAATTCTCTTTGATAAGGCTGCTTCAAAAACACATTTCCCCCTCAAATGTTTGACTTTTTACTTTCTGTCCACAGCTTCTCGTGGAGAGCTGACAGGCAGCCATTGCCAATTAATGCTGAACACATTGATTGGACCAGGGGGATATTATTTCTGATTAAGAATTAACACACTTTGGCATGAAGCTGTCAATGTCAATCGGTTTAAATCATACTGAAATGTCAAACCACTTAGCAGATGGCTTATCCATATCTAATGCTGAATAGCAAGGTTGAAGCTCTCCTAGAGAGGAAACAAGCTCTTAAAGGGCCAGCCCCCTATGGAACCATCCCCAGAAGGTCTTCTAGGAAGTGTTCAGGACATAAATGTGAATGATGGAGACAGCCTGTATGTCAGGACCTCCCCAGCTGGAACTGGTGTCTGGAACACTGAACCCGCCAGGACAAGTTCTGGATTTTTTAGTAGTAAAGAAAGAGGTGATTTAAACTATCACTAGTGAGAAAATTGCTAACTGTTCAATAGGATACTCAGAATAATGCCACCAACTTCCAAGAGCCAAGGATTCCCCTGGTCTGCATAGAGGCCGCTGTGGGCACGCAAGCAGCACTATAGAAAAAGCTTTTCAGAAAGTGGCTGTTCGCAAGTAAAGGAGTCTCTATGCCCAGGTTTTAGGTGTGAAAACATGTTCTATGACTAGTCAAAAACAAGGGCCAACATTTTTGAGTGTTTAAAATAAGTCAGAGAGTTTTAAGCCATCAATAACGATCTTTTTACACATCGATCAAGGAGGACAAAACACATGTCATTCGCAGCAACCTGGATGGAACTAGAAGGACTCATATTAGCAGAAATAAGTCAAAAAGAAAAAGAGAAATACAGGATGGTCTCACTTATATGAGGGATACAGGGAAAAATAAACAAATAAGAAAGAATGAAAACAACCAATAGGACTGAACCATGGAGCGAGAGAGGAGGAGGGGGAAGAAGGTGGGGGAGGTAAAGAGCACAAAAGATCAGAGTGGTTAACAAATGTTAGTGAAGTGGGAAAGCCCCGGGGTACACAATAATGGACTAATGTAATATAAATATAAATATACATATTTATGCAAATTTTTAAAAATTTAAATTAATTTTTTTTTAAAAAGAGAAAAAAAAAAGGGACAGGGTTATTAGTGAATGGAGAAAGAAAAGGAGAGCCATCTGCAGAGTGCCAGGCAGGCAGGAGAGCTGCTTCTCCCCAGCGAGGAAATTGTACTGATTCCTCTTTTTTCTTAATTTATTTTTTATATATGTGTTTCACATTTTTGTATTCCCTGGGGACCACCCACCACCTTCCCTCCCTGACCACTCCCTCCCATCTCCGCTGGTGCTCCCCTTACCCTATCTCACAGATGAGGAAGGTGAGGCAGGGAAAACAATCAAGCAATCTGCCTAAAGTCACATGAATGTAAGGTGAGAGGTGAGAATCAGATTCAGGCAACACATGGAAATGAAATGAAGAACAAATGAAACAGAAAGAGGCGAGAGGTGAGAGGAGTCTGTAACAGAAGGATGTCTCTCAATGGTGCGTGATCAGCCAGTCCTGAAGCATGAGCGGTCAGTGGACACATCTTCTCTAGCTGGGTTCGGGGGCAGACATGTGTGCCACAAGGGCAGCCTTGCTCCCCACTGGGCTCTAGTGCACCGGACAAGACCGCAACTTGTGCATGGAAACATGGGAAAGCAAGATGAGATCATGGTTGGTGTTACAGAACAAGTCATCAGGGGAGTCAGGGATAGTGACCTGTAAACTACTTAGAGTTGGGTGACTCACGGTGTCTCTGACATAGTGACATCTCAGCTGACATCTCTGTCGACAGAAAGTGGCAGCTACCTGAAGATCCAGAAAGAGAGAACCTGAACTTAAGGACCTGTGTGTACCTGTAGCATTTCTGAGTCTGAGGACGAGGTGGAGCTCAAGGAGCAGCAATAATGCCCACTTGGGAAGGAAGGAAAGGAACAGAAGGGGAAGTGAGGAAGCAGTGATTCCGTGGAGGTCCCACCCGGGTGGCCAGCAGTCATGTCACATGTGGAGATTCACTCACTTCCGTCGGAAGTTCCTGGCCACCGATACACAGCGCCTCCTCGCGGACGCCAGTGCCCTCCCAGCCCCTTCACAAATTGTTCCTGGCATTCCTACACAGAGCTAGAGTCTATTTTCATATTTGAATTTATTCTGATTATTTTAATGGGTTTTTTTCACATTTTTTAACTTTTAAAAATTGATTGCACATATCTGTGTGTATGTATATATGTACATATATGTATATATCTATATATATCTATATATCTATATATAAAGCATCGTTATCTACCCAAGGTTCTTCCACCACCTTGTCACCCATGAGCCATCGTCTTTATCTCTTGCGCCCATCCCTCCCCCAATTATACCCTCCTCTCCATCTCTTGTTCTATGCTTCAGTTCTATGCTTCTGCTGGCAGTTAGTTTTAACTTTATCTTGTCCTTTTGTTTGGTTGTTTCTCCTATATCCCTCACATAAGTGAAACCATCCAATATTTCTCTCTTTCTTTCTGGTTTATATCTGTTAGCATGATTCATTCTAGTCCCATTCTTGTTGCTGTGAATGACATAAGTTTGTCTTCTTTGATTGATGAATAATATTCCATGGTGTACCACAACTTCCTGATCCATTTGTCTGTTTGGGGGCATTTGGGCTGTTTCCATATTCTGGCTATTGTAAACAATGCTGCAATAAACATTTGAGTACAGGTATCCTTTAAAATTAAGAATTTTTTTTAATCTCCCCATATGCTCTTGGTTTTTTCTTGACTTCATCAAAGAGGTAACCAGAACAACATGGCAAACCTAGTGTTCAGATGATATAAGCTTCTCGACAGTGACAGGAGTTCTCTTTCCCTACTTAGAGCTGGGAAAGAACTGACAATTTTGCTCTTCAGTGAGCTCCAAAAGACCATATCTCTTAAGGTTACACCTCCATCCATTTCCCCTGCCTTCATTTCATTAAAAAAAAAAAAAAAAACATTGATTTCAGAAGCTATTATATGTCAGAAATGATGTTTAAAATAGTTATATCCTTGAATTGCTTACGACCAGGTAAGGTCAGATAAAATCTATGTAGTCCAATGCAAAGTGACAGCCTTCAGGTAGACATAAAAAAGAGAATGGGGAGGGGGGCGGGGGTTCCTCAAGGGAGCCCTCATCAGCCTCTGGGGGCAGCAAACACCTTCCAGATAGAGGTCAGCAGATGACAAAGGGGTGGCACAGGAGTCTGTGAGAAGAATCCCAGATAAATGAATATATTTCATCGGCCATGTACAGTATAAAAATCCAATCAAAAGCTGGAAATACAGAAGAAAAATATTCAAGTATATGTCTTCTTCACCTTGAAAATCTCGCAGATAATTCTCAACTATATGGCTATTCTGGATTTCATACTTTTTCCTGAAAGATGGATATACCTCCACTGTATACACTGTAAAAATCTCATTCCCACAATCTGCAGCTTCTCTTACTCATTGAGAACTTCCAGAAATGTTTCCACTGTCTCCATCAGCATGTAATTCTATTTAAATCTGACATCTGATTTTTACATATGTGATTATGTATTCACAAGCTTACAGGCAGAAAAACAGTCATCAATCTGAGAAGCAGACATGGTAGCCAAGATTTGCCAAACTAGATGCAGCCCATCTCCTCCCCAGGGCTCATCTTGTCTTAATGTCTGTGTGTAACCCCAGAAATTCCGTGTGTGTGTGTGTGTGTGTGTGTGTGTGTATTCTCCATAATCTGAAAATCACTTTGCTCTGGGAAATGCAGCAGGATGGAAACTCCACTCTGCTTTGTTGATTCTCCATTCTGCAAAGGGATATGGACAAGGAATGCACAGGCTGATTGGCTGTACATCATACTGGACTCAAGCAAGCTTCCAGTCAACAGCGTATGACCCCAATAAATGCCAGTTAAAAAAGATTTGCATTCTCTGATGTGAACATTTTTTAATGGAGTAAGGGAGCGAGACAAGCTCTTATTATTAATGTTGGAGAGAGAGTGGAGAATTTAAAATTCTCCACTCTCTCTCAAACCAAGTTATTCAGAAAATGCATTCTGGTAGGGCACAGAAAACCCTTGAGATCTGCAGGTGGAGCATCTATTTGAATTGCCATCTTCCACAAAGAAACTCAGACTGTATTTGCTGGCAAAAAACATTCCAGTGTATGTGCTTCAGGGCTGTGCGTGATTCCAATTCTTGGTTCTATTAAATGTTACAGTAAATGAGGCATGGATTTGTAGGGGTTTTTTATTTACTTTGAAGTGAATCTGTGATCTGTGAATGACCCTATTACTAGTTAATAAGAAGAAAGAGGTACTTACTATTGGAATGAAAGGAAAAGCATATAACACGATCAACATACAGTCTTCTGAAGCCCTCTCCCACCCTCAAAGTCTTATGTTAAAGACATTGGCAGGGAGCTATGCAAAACAGAACTATTATTCACAACAGAGAGATAAGAAAACGAATGCCCTCATTCTTGGACAACTAACTTTGCAAATTTTACCCCAAAAGTTAGTAAGCCAGCTGAAACCAGGGAAACGTTCACCATCGTTACTCAAGATTACAGTTAGGTGCTTAATAATTATGCAAGCTTAGATGAGTATTGCACTTTACAGTACAGCAAAAAATATGAGTATTTAGGACACTACTCATTTATTCAGAACAAGAAAGTCTGAGCTAAGGACATTAAAAAACTTATTTCAACTCGTGCCCCTATATGGGGTCCGCTTTTGCTGGTAAATTCTATTTGGGCCCCACAAATGTGACATACCATCACACCCAGAATTTTCAATCATTTGAAGACGTACTACTGATACCTCGCCACCATACAAGAAGTGAGGGAATTTGCACCCTTATTCCCCAGAACAGAAACCACCGTCAAACTACTGGGAGAATTAGCAGCGAGCCCAAATCATAAACACTCAGCCTCCCTGCGCTTGGCCACCTGGTCGATCTAAACAACCACGTCTCTTCCCCACTGACACGCCCCGTAGAAGCTGGCGTCTTCTGGCCTTTGTGGGATCAGGTTTTACAGGCGGAAGAATTTGAAAACAGTTGGTAAATCTGACCACGTGGGGGCAGTATTACCACGGCATTGGGAACCGCCCGCACTCGGTAGCTCGGGATGAGCGTGTGTGGTCAATGAACTCAGGAAAACATCCTTTTGTGTCCTCTCCTTTGACTTAGAGATATGCAAAAACGATAGCAAGCTGTGTGTCTTTGAACAGAGAGCCTCCAACCTGCTTAACTGGAGATTACGGGTGCCACGACTATAACCTAACCAGCCAATTGCTCCCGGTGGCACAAACACACCAGTGTCTCCGAGAGGCGCTTCCACTGAGGAGAAAAGCAGAACCCCCTAATTCCCAGTCCGGGAGACCTCACCTGTTGTTGCTAGGTTTAGAACAGTTTTAGAACGACTCCTCTTTATATTTGGTTTTCCAAAAAGTAAACAGGTAAAGGACGTTTCTATTGACGTTTCCCCCCTTTTGGGGGGGGGGGGAGCAGGCACATTTTTCTAGTTAGAAATCGCAGTGCAACCTGCTTGCAAATCCATGCACGCAAATATCCCACCGGCCACTCACAATAAAATCTTACGGTGGAGGGAACCAGCTCGCTCTCTCATGTACATCCACAGCCACAGACACATTTTCTCCAGTATGCCCCAAGGATTACCTTATTCAATCCCCACAGTAATAAAGGGGTCCTTATTTCCACTTTACAGTTGGGAAACCAAAGGAGAAAAATTAACCAAATTGACTTCAAGTCCCCACCAACAGGCAGAGCTGGGCCCGCCTGAAACACAAACCCACAATTTCCTACCTCAGCTACTCAGTTCACACTCAGTGTTTTCTCTCCCTCCTTTTAACTACTCTTTCCAGCATCATTTTATTTGCCACATTTATTTTGAAATACTTAAATGGAGATGTCCCCAAAAGGGAATAGATTGCTGACACTGACTGCCTGGTTGAAACCTGGTGTCTTTAGGGGTACAAAGGAAGATGAATGTAACCTGTGGAGAGATGAGAAACACAGGCACACACACCTGGGAAACATCTGTGTTTCACACCGCAGAAACTGAGGGGAGGAAACGTTCTCCACCACCCATACCCCACTCCATGAGCACTACTACGCTGCTAATGGTAAACAGTTTTAAACTCAAGTATAATATATGTCCATTTATGGCATAATGTCTACCAGCACTTCTAGAGCTTCTACTTGTTAGCCAGGCACAGCGTGAACCACTTTAAAAAATTAAATCAAATTTACTGCATACATAGATCCATATATTAATTTTATTCACACTTAAGAATTACTCTTAGCTTCTGAATTTTTTCTTTTTTCCTTTGTTTTACCTCTAAACATAGAGACCCTTCAACATTGATGCAGGTTGATCCTCTTTAACACCGAGTACTCCATAGCAAGGAATAATCTTAATTAACTGAATAAGTATCTCTGGTTTATTTTCTGTCTAGTTTTAAGACATGTGCATTGCTTGTTTTTGGACTAATTTAAAAGAGCATTTGTTAATTCCTATGACAAGAACAACAACTGAGTAAAGGTAAAGGGTGGCTAGAGTAGAATGGAACTGATAAAATGAAGAGACCAGTTGTTTTCATGGTTTTTAAAACTATATACCAGGAGCCTTGAGACTTGAGCAATGGGGTAAGGATGGTAGCTGGTTGACATGGGGTTCCGTTATTCTGGAGTTGGAAATCTCCATGAGATAAAATAATCCTTATGCTGCAAGTGCTTGGCACTAGGTTTCTCCTCACCTTTCCACAGGTTCTTTTCCCCAGCTTTTTCAAACATGTTCCTTCTGACCAAATCATTTGCTCGAGAATACAATATATATTATATCCTGACCTCAGGCTGATTTTCCATCTATAAGCTGATAGTATATGTGTGAAACTCCACCCAACAGAAGTAGCTCCCTTCAACATTGTTCTTCGGTGCCATCCATACATGGTATCTAGAAGAACTGTGGTCCACTTTCTAGCAGCACCCCCAAAATATGCCAACCTGTAGGATAAATGAGTTAATCAGGCATTTTACATCACTAGGCTGTGGCTACCACCCACAGCCTTGATTATGTTAATGCAGAAGGTGCTTGGGAACATGGGCATTAATATGAATCTTTAACTGGATGCATGTATAGGAAAAGGTAAGGAGGTGGAGGAAGGCAAGAGGGAGAGGGCGAGGGAAAGGGAGGGAAGGAGAGGAAGAAGAAGAGGGAGAGGAAGGGAGGGAGGGAGGGAGGGAGGGAAGGAGAGATCAAGGAGAGCATTGATTCATGGGGGACTGGAAGGCTTGGTTGCCTGCCTGCCTCCCAGCCCCCCTACCCATCTAGTGCCTGCCACCTTGCATGCCAGCCTCCCTGCCTAGTATGCCTGTGTACCTGATTCCCTGAGAGAGCAGTAAAGCCCATGAAAGGGCTCCAGAACTCTCTTTACCCATCTGCCATGTCAGTGAGAGTGAAACTTCCCAGAAGTTTCTTGCTCTATACAGCCCATTTATGAACCAGTCTGGGTCCTCTCTCCCTGTGCGGATCATAGAAAATACCCAGCAGACCACAGTAAGTATTACTATGGGAGTCTCACCTACCTAGTCACATGATTCACATTTGCCATTTGTATCTGCTTGATATACCATTTCTGTCATACCATAAATTGCTGATTTGCCCATCCAGTCTTCCATAACTTAGGGCATTTGATCGTTGCCTGGTGATGTTAGACATTATTGATCATTGCCTGGTGATGATAGGCAATTTGATAGTGTGATGTTACAAACATAGTAGACAATGTCATTGTGCAAACTGATCTCAGCCTTCTCGCCAGTTCTGTCTTCTTTGATTTTATAAGCCGAGAAACATCTGAATGAACTTTCCATTCCTCTGCACTCTCTCCTCCCCTCACCTTCTCCCTAAGGAATGCCACAATTGAATATACCACTAATCTGTGTTGGATAAGACACCCTGATTGCCACCCTGGCCTTGATGCCAATTATAATCACTATTTTCTTCTTAAAACCAGCATTTAGATGCTGCCATGTGACTTCTCTATGTGGCAAACCCCATCATGTGGATTCTGCTATGTGGCAAATGCTATCACTGCTCAATATGGGCTCATTTCTGGAAGAAGCCCACACTATCAAAGAAAGCCTATCTGGAACAGTTCCTCCTAAGCTACCTGAAAGCCAGTAACTCTCTGATCCACCGTATCCCCTGGTACCTGTGTGGAAGGATGTTGGCACATCTCCATGTCTAGAAAAGAAGAGTCATTTAAACTTCTGTCCCTAACCATACTTTGGGGCCCACTGCTCAAGAGGCTTCCATGCTTCGTACCTCCACCCATTCACAGTCATTCATCTTCTAGGTTCAGGGTGCCTATCCAGAAAATTCCAGGTATCTTTTCTAAAATATGAATCCAAACTCATGAGTGATGTTCTAGCATTAAAAAATAAATTGTCCCCTACCCAACCAATAATCTGTTCTTCCTGATGCGATACCCTCAATTCCATTCTTATAAATTCCCCTCTCCCCCAATTCTTCCCAAGGCTGACTAGTAAAGTTCTAAAATTCCTTTGGTGCATATGCCCTTTTTCTCTGGGTCCAAGACAGCACTTCATTCAGAGAGTGAACGCCAAGGTCTGACCCCAGATATTGGTCTAGGGGAAGGAGCAGTGGGCATTTTTTCAGAACAAGACAATGTAACTATCCAAGGCAGGGGTGCTCACACTCCACCCACACAGTGTTGGCCGGTTCTAAAAGGAATTCATTACAGCTGAAATTGTAGTTCTAGATAAAAGACCTATAAGGGAATGTGAGGTCCCAGAGTTTTAGGTAGGAGATCAAAGTATCAGGATGCACATACTAAACTAATCACCCTTGGAATGATTTCCTGTTTTCTCAGCATCATCAGCCACACCTGGGCCCATAGACAGCACCAAGGAGCTCTCCCTTCTGTTAAAGAACCAAGGAGGACACAGGGGCAGTGGTCAGTGGATTAGACCATCTGGCACTGCCCTGAGTTCACATCCCTTCCTTCCCTGGAGACTTTCTCATGAGGTGGCTGTGGGGGAACTCCTGGGTACTAACTCCCCCATGGGGAAAACTTCCTTGGTGGAAATTCCTCCAGGTTTACTCCTTGGCTTTCTGAGCAAACCCCCCATTGTAGGTGGATACCATCTGCACTATGAAGCCCATGTCAGAGAAGGGCACCCCTGGGCTCCAGGCAAGCAGAGCTGCTGTCTGATGGCAAAGCACAGTCCCTGGGCTTACCCATCGGTGTGCCTGAGCAGCACTCAGCTCTTCCCCATGGCCAGTCAGGCTCTAACCAGGATGCCACAGTGGCTGTGCCCTGGTTGGCTCTGCAGCCTTCTGCTCAGGTTTCTGCGGGGTCTGCTTCATAGCTGTAGCGCATTTTCTTGAACCAAAGCAGCCACAAGACCCTTCTGACTTCACAGAGTCTTCAGGCTGGTAGTTTACTGTTTTCAATCTATCATTTTCTCCCGCTAAGGCTGGCAATGTGGTTAATCTATGCCCACAACCTCACCGTGATCATTTATCCCATACTCTTTATTCAGCAAAGTCTGTGTATAAAATAATGTTCTACCTGCTCCTTCAAATCCCAACTAATTGTCAGTGACAGCATCATCACTGTAAAGACCTGTCATGCCAGGAGCTATTCCAGTGTTGGTCCCATGCTGCCATCAGAATCTAAGTAATCCAGCTCCAAAACACTTTGTGGAGTTTCTTCTGGCTCCAAAACCAGGATTAGAGACTCCAAAAAGTAGACCCCTCTGCACCCCCACTGCTGGGAAGTACACGTGAGGTAGAAGCCAGCCTGGGACCAGTTCTTAAACAAGGCAACAGACCTGAGATAAGATCACCTCCACAAGATGACTGACTGTCCTTCAAGAGCCAGGGAGGTCTGCCAGGGATATTCCACCCTCATTCTGTTTGCATCGATGCAAGGCCCTTCATTTAGCACTTAGGCTAACCCTGTGGGCTAAGGAGCACAGATGTTTCATGTTTGGGATAAGCACATGGAGTTTTGTGAGCACCCACAAGTGAAATGGACCCAGCCAGGACCCGTATGCTAAATGTTTTGTCTGGAAAACCAGATATTGGCCTGTTATTTTAAGAGCTAAAATATTGGGGTTATTTTTTGCTGTTGGCTTGGGGTTTTTGTTTTGGTCAACCACAGAAAAAAGGATGACCTTGGCATAAAAGGACAGGAAGTATAAAGGCTAAGATACAAAAGGGAAAATCACACATTTCTCAAATACATGTTGAGAAATTCAACATGACCGGAAGTTACCTGAAGGTACCTTAGCTTGGGATGCTTCCACAGGATGTCACAGACCATGTGGCTTTTAACCCAGTTATTTCCCATGGTTCTAGAGGCTGGGAATTCCAAGATCAAGGTGCCTGCAGACTCAGTGTCTAGGGAGGATGCCCTCACTGGTTCACACGGGTGTCTCCTCAGTATGTCCTCACATATGAGAGTAGGCAAAGCATACTCTGGGGTCTCCTACATGAATACTAATTCCATTTAGAAGAGCTCTGCCCTCATGCCCCTCACAATGTCATTACTTCCCAAGGGCATACTTCCTAATCCACCTATCACACTGAACATGGGTTTACATATATGCATTTAGGTGGGAATACAAATATTCATCCTACAACATGGAGAAGAAATGGTGAAAAGATGAAAGGATTTAGTCTCAAAACCAATTGGTGAATTTTATAATAGTCCCATGAGGAAGTCATGAAACTGGACATGAACTAGATCCCTGAGAGCAAAGGGACTTGGTATACCCCTTATACTTGCTATCTTTTCTCTCCTCTCTGAGCCAAGTGATAGGTACCCCAACTATCCCCCTTGTGACTTTGGAAACAGTCTCTCAACCCCACTCACCTGTTTCTTTAGGCATAGCCTAAAGAAAAGAATAGGTGCTGCCTGCCTACCTTGCAAAATTGTGGCAAAGGTTAAATAAGATAATGCATGTATAGTCCCCAACATCCACATTTAATTTATTGAAACTCAGCTATAAGCATTTGTCCAAAGAAGAGATAGCAGTTGAATAGTAGGTGAAATTCCATTTTCAGTAATTGGTATCTCTGCCTTGGTGGGAAGGGAGGTGTGAATCTGCTGTTCCCATATTTAGTCCTGGTTTCCCCCCACCCCCTGCCTCTTGGAGTATGAGCATCTGACAGACTAGAGTCACGTGCTTGAAACTGTGGCTTCAGTACAGTGAATGAAACACAGCACACATTCAGGGAATGTTCAGCAAGCACTGATGTCATTATTATTGTCTTATACTCTGTTCATCTTGCTAACAAGCTGCAATCTCTGTCAACAAATGATATGTCAAATTTTGTATTTCAGAGACAATTGTCCTATATTCGGGACATGGGGGACTTAGCCCATCCCAATCTACTGAGCAGACACTGCCCTATTATAAACTCATATCCTTCATGATACTTGGAAAGAGATATTTTGTGTTGAAGTGACTACTTAAACTAGAACATGATCCTGAGCTCTGGCCTCACCTCCTACCACACACATACCTCTAAATCCATGTGCCTCTCCACGAACTTTAGGTGTACCTGATCCCCAACATTCTTGCCCTACAAGCTTCAAAAAGAAAGATGGTAAAGGGCTTATTTGTTAAGTTTTGTCTCTGTTCCTGACCCGACTAATGTCTTCTCATTGTCAGGACCATATCCTTTGCCAGCCTTGGAAATTACATCCCCACCCACAATATGTGACCCCAGGACCCTGGCGATCACCCTGATCTGACAGTCCACCACAAACAGCTTATTCACTTAGGCTCAGTCACCTTTCTGTATCAGGCATCAGTGACCCTGCTGGGACTGTATATTGCAATCCCAGACTGATCCCAAGTCTACTTTTCAGCTTTTCCTCCAATGCTGGGTAAAGTGGGAATCAGGACAATAACCCTCCTGTGTGAGCTCACTGTCCATCTCCCGGGTGCCAATGCTGAGACAAGAAGACACATTTTCCTAAAATAAAAATTCACATTTAGACATGAAGAAATTTAAACTCACACTTAGAGGAAAAAAAAATTGTGCATGATTCCAGGTGTAAAGCAAATAGATGTTGAACATAAACTACTAAACAGATCACTTACAACTGCCATCAACAAACATCTGCCTTTAGAAAACTACAATCAAGTGGACCCTTGCCAAAAACAACAGATGTGGTTTGGTTTTGTAGCAATAAAATTAAAAGACCCACCATAGTCCTCTCTCAGGAAAAAGAAAACAAGAGAAAGACCTATGACCTATAGATGAAAGTAAGTCACTTCACAATGCTGAAAGGCAGGTTTCTACATACACTACATACAGTAGTATGTACAGTGCCTGGAACAAAATGAATTGGTACAGTGCCTGGAACAAAATGAATCTAAGTATTAATTAGGCTTTTTGAAATATCACTGTAACCATCATTTGTTATCATCTTTCAGCATGCCATGCTACCAGCTTATGCTTCAGCTACTGAAAGAAATTCTTATTCTTTTTTTGATTTTCAGAGTCAAATGCAAAATGAAAAAAAAAAAAAAGGTCATTGTTACAGTCCATTGTGTACAGGGCTGATCCAATGAGATGTTTTGAATAGATCTTGTGTTGAATTGAAGTTCAAAGTTCAAATTACAAGCACAAGAGTGGTTTACAAGCCAGTTTACATTGCCAAGGGCCCCTGGTGGGAAAGTTAACACTTTCATCAAATGTGCCAGTTTACACTTGATGCTCACTGGAAGGTACAAGCATGTTCAGGGCAAAGAATCTGTGGATATTTGTATTAAAGAGAAAAACAATGTAAGGAATGTTAAGCAAGGCCCCTTTCATAAGATTTAATAATAACTTCTCCACGAAAACCTTATGAGTTAATACCAATCAACTTTTCATAGTAATCTAGAATAGTTACAAAGTTATGACTATTTCAACTATGCATATTTAATTTTTTGTAGGAAAATTTAAATCTCTGAACATTATAGTTGGAAAACACACACAGAAATCTAACAGATAATCTTCCCCACCACCCTCACTTTAGGACATGGTAGCTGCTGGGAAAATAAATTGGTGCAGGAGAGAAGTGAATAGACATTGAGCACAGTTGCCAGACACACATCAAGCACCTCCATGTATAGGGCCTGCCACTCTGATGGGGCACTTCTCCTGGAATTTCACTTTTTATCAGCTGTAAAATGGAAACAATAACACCTACCTTGGGAAAACAATGATATTTATATTCTTCTAGGGATGGAGCCATACTATAGGGAGTCATGTCAATATGATACAAAAGTGTGTTTTGGATGTAGAGGCCCTCAAAGTCCTCCTTCTAGCACTAGAACTTTATGAGGATCACGGTGCTCAATCTATAAAACAGATTTCAGTGCCTCCTATGGTTTCTGCCCATGAGATACCTATAAAGCATTGATTATGGTGTCTGAGACGCAGAAGCAACCAACAAGTACCAATTATCATTAGACATTTGATGATGAAACTGATAACTCTTAGCAAATATTTGATGAGTCTCCCTCATGTTGGGAGAAGGTGGAAAAAGAGAAAGAATCTGCTTCTACAGGACTCTTCATGTAACGGACATATTTTAGTTCACATTTCTATTCACCACCATGATCAGAGGCTTCTTGTTGTCCAGAAAATGAAGTTCAAGTTATTTTTTGACATTCAAAATGCTCCACTATATGACCCTAACCAATCACCCATTGAACCTCCTTATACAATTTATGTTTTCAATCAAACTAAATTTCCTATGTCTGTGTCATTATTCACTGCATTAGACAGGGTACTCCAGAGAAACAAAACAAATCTCCAGGAGTAGATTTATTATAGGGATTGATTCCTGCAATTATAGAGGACAAGAAGTTTCATAATCTTCTGTCTCCAAGCTAAAGAACAGGGAAAGTCAGTGGTGTAATTCAATCTGAGTCCAAAGACCTGAGGAGTAACACTGGTGTTTGAGGGCTAGAAAGAGCATATCTCAGCTCAGATAGAAGGCAAATTCTCCCATCACCTTTCTATTCCGTCAAGACCTCAGTGAATTGGAATAAACCCACTTAGATTGGTGAAAGAGATCATCTATACTCAATCTAACGATTGAAATTCTAACTCTTCAGAAAAACTCACAGACATACACAGAAACAATGTTTTATCAGCTATAGATATCCCATTTACCAGCTATAGATATCCCATTAACTCGGTAAGAAAATCACTTAAAATTAACCATCACATTCATGCTAGATTCTCCTTCTGGACATGCCACACTTCTTACCTGGTCCAGACAAAACATTCTCTATTGTGGACACATAGTCTTCTGCTTTGATTTGTGTCCCTTCAGGGAGCAACTCTTTCTCTGCACTTCTGATGTAGCTTCAGATGTTCCTCTTGGTCACAAGGGTAGCTAGCATGCGTCAAAGAGAGTTTAGTATTCCCCTCTCTTTAGGGATCAGTTCAGGGGCAGACCCATCTGACCCAATCCAAACTGAAAAGAACCACTCCTGAGGGTTAATGAAAAGCTATTCAGACAGAGAATTTCCTTTTACACTTGGGTTGTAAAAGTAGGTGATAAACTAGAAAACTGAGTCAAGAGTCATGTCCACAAATCAACCCACTCAGAAGAAAGGACTGAGAGACGGGGAAAATCCAACTCCTAATCACATCATTGATCACATGGATTAACACCATCAGAAAAGCCAATCTCCTCCTATTACTATTGCTGAAATAAGTAATAGTAGTGCAGGATCTGAGATTGACCTGGGTCCTCACCTTTGTGCTAACAAGTGCAGGGCACAACCCCCCCAACGAAAGAACCCCACATCGTGGAAAAAACAACAACTGGCTTTATGTACACAGAGCAAGAGAGCAAATTCATAGAGTGGCACACAGCCAGATGCCATCTGTCCTCCCTCAACTAGGGTCTGCTGAGCAGAAAGGTCCAAGTCAAAGACAAAAATGTCAAGCTGTGGTTTCTCCACAAACCCCCCTCTTCTCCAGTGGTCTAACTGCAACAAAAGCTACAGCAGCTTTTTAACTATCAAAAGTTTCAACTCATCCACTTTTTCCCATCGACCCCTCCCATTCAGGGGACAGTGTCTGAAAAGCTCCATCATCTACCATCAAGTTGGCTCTAAACACCAGCTCTTGTTTGGAGGTTCTCCTCACTGTCCCACTTACACTGTTATTCTTCAGTCTTTCTAGCACTTGTAATCAGAATTTCTGCTGACCAGACCACAGCTCATTTATATTTGTGGATTCTATGAAACATTGTGATGAATTTTTGCTCACGGTAGGTGCTCAGTAAGCGTTATATTAATCTATAACTCACAGAACAGAATGTAATGGATTCCAAACAGCATTCAACCTCACATTCAACCTGGTTCATTAAGGCAGAGGAAATGTGTCTGAGCCAAATGATCCATTTGTAAAGACCATTCAGCCGCTCAGTTTCTCTGGAGCCACAAATGAATCTGTACTTTGCATAATAACCTACCTAGAGAGAAAAAAAATGTGCTTTTCTAAGTGTTTTTCATCCCCATTTGAGAAATAAGAAGAAGGCCTGGAGAAGGAACTGATTTCCTACCATTTCAGAGGCAATGGGCAGTGCCCTACTGTGGAAGCTTTGATTCCAAACTATGATTCCAAAGAGCTGTGGTTTTCAGTCTTGTTTTATGGAGAGTCAGGACAGTACAGGAGCAAGGTCTTTGGGAGCCACAGACAGGGCTGACTGAAGCTGTGGAAGACCAGTTCAGAACCCTATACCTTATTAATTGCCAAGGAAGAGAGACTTTTTATTGTTACCATCTACACGCATCTTGTGGTGATTTCTCAGTCTTCCAGAAATTTCATGTCAACTTAGAAATCTTGAGAAGCCTCATCTAGCTGGCTCTCTCTGGTAGCATGAGAGTTCTCAGTCTTAGGGGAAAATAAATTCCCCAGTAGATGTCCCAAAAGGGAAAATGTGAGGCATGAGTTATTGGCGCTTGTGTCATGATTAATTTCCCACTCATTATTCATACATAGGTTTTTCTCATTCATAATAAAATAGAACTTTGCTGTGCTCCTTGAAGAGGGACTATAACTTGGTAACTATTATCAATTTCTAACTTTCATTAGTTTTATGATCTGAGATTGAGAATCTTCTAAGTTACCCTAAGACTTTTCAGTGGGTTAAGGGAACTTGATGACTGTATGTACAAGAAAATGTACAAATGAATATAAAACCTAACCTGTAAATCTAAAATGGTTTCAGAAATTCTTGCCTCAGGTTGTAGGGCACACTAAAGGACAATTGCCTCTTTTATGTGACATTATGCCTCATCATTGTTCTAACTAAATGTCAAAAGACAACCCCCGTACAGAAAATGCCAACAGGACAGATAGGGCTAAAATCAAGGTTTCCTGACCCCCCCAAGGTTATTTGGGGCTACTACAGAGAAGTTTTTTATGATGAGAACTTAATTTAGTTCTTCTTGGCTTATTCCAAACTAGATGGAATGTGACTGCTTTGCAATTAAAAAAAAAAAAAACACATCTGATGATTTAAAAAATCCTTAGACTGTGCACAATTTAAAGTGATATTAAAGTTGAAAATAATCCAATAAAAGAACAGAGCAGGTACCTTTCTCCCTCAGTGAAAAAGTATTACAACACTAGTTGCTGACAAGGTTGCTTATGTGACAAAGGTCTTTTCTCCATGTTTTTAAAGCGAAAAATGAAGAAGAAAGGGAAATTAGGGGATGGGAATTCATATGTGGTGAGCATCAGTTTCGTGCCAGTATTGTATGTGAAACATAGCAAATGTGAATGTCTATCAATCTCCCTAAAGTTCCTGAGATAGATTTCCTTGCTGTACAGAAAGGGTTCCTTGAGCCCAAAGGAATGGAATAAAGTGTCTGTGATCTCCTCACTAGTAACTCACTAATAAAAGGTGGTGTTGACTTATAAAACATCAGTGTTGTGATTAAAAAAACACAAAGCTCCAGAGCTTGCTCTTTTCCTCTTCCATTGGTGCTCTCATAAGTGTCATTCAAACCCAACCTTTATGACTTTGGCTTTCATTGGTCATCATCTATCTCTTCAAAATCTGCTTTAAAAAATAAAAATGTTGTCGCTGCTTGCTTTTGTCTTGTGCTCTTTCAATAAAGCACACTCATGGGATAAACTGGAGCTTAAAAGTCCACAGAAGCTTTTGTTTTCTTCTTCCCCCTCCCCCACTGTAACTTTGTTAAATGAAGACTTTTAGTTGGTAGTTGAACAATATATTTCATAGTCAGATGTTATGCAATATAAGGTAAAAGCCAGTTTTTAGCTTAAGGAGAAAAATGATGTACCCACTAAGAAAAAGACAGGAGTTTGAAAGGGCTGGGATGCTCCAGTTAGCTCGATTAGTCTCTTAATTAAGAAGAGGTAGTAGAACCATCTGGGAGCTTTAAATACTACTAATATTTTACTCCCACCCTCTATAAATGCTGATTTCACTAATTTGCAATGTAGCTAGGGCATTAAGATATTTTAAAGTTCCCCAAATAATTCTTACATAAAGCCCAGACTAAGAAACACTGTAAGAAGGAAGTTAAAATCAATGGCAAAAATAATTGGACCCCCCCAGGCTTATATTATAAGGAATGTGGCACTCAAAACTACCTGGCTGATGGAATGTGGTAGGTGTGAGAACTGGCATCCCATCCCCAGACCTACTCCATCAAGTTTCCTGTGCAATCCTTCAAGATCCCATTCACGACCTATACAAGTACTCCAATGGAGACCATAAAGCTCAGTAGATATTGGAGCAGGATGGGTGGAGATTGAAATGCTCATGATTGCATGAAGCAGAACTAAGATGCTAATTAATACAGCACTTTGGCATGCATGAAAATAGTCTCTGAGATGCCAGAGTTGTTTGTTAGGCAGCGAATCTTCCCTGATGATACATGATAAGCCATGTGAAGGTAATGATTTTTAAGTGAATTTTAGCCTTTAAAAGGTTTTAAAATAGTTTTTTTTTTTTTTTTTTTTTTTTTTTTTTTTTTTTTTTTAATATTTCAAGTTCTGCCGGGCATGGTCGTGCATGCCTGTAAGTGGCAGCCTAGGAAGCCACAGCTGGGGCCAGGGATCGTGGTTTGAGTTCCGCTGGGGGCATGTAGCAAGACCTAGTCCCCCCCAAAATAATATAGCTGGGCATGGTGGCACATGCCTGTATTCCCAGCTACCTGGGAAGCTGAAGCTAGGGATTGCTTGAGTCTGTGAAACCCCGGGCGACATGAGCCTGTGGTTCCACAGGCAAAAATAGTGAGACCTAGTCTCAAAAAAAAAAAAAAAAAATCAAGTTCTTAGATTTATTTATTAAGACATTATTTACTTTAATGCCTCCTGTGGGTTTGATAAACTGGCTATTCTTTTTCTATTGAATAGAAATAAATTCCAAACCAATTTTAAAGATTCGGTTTATGGTGACCTTGTACACTCGGTATAAGATACAGTGTGATGATAATTGCTTGCCTGCACTGGCTAAGTAGGCCCTCTCCTTAGCCAAGACCATGAATACACAAAGGGAATGGTCATGTCAGGATATGCAATCAGAGGTGTAGATCATCCCAGCTCAATTATTACACTTTTGGCCTAGGGGGCCCAGCTAGAAAGGATGGAATTAAGTAGAAACTCCAGAGAAACAGATAACTATGGACACAGGCCTTATCTACTACTCTGGCCTCAGCCCTGTGACTGCTGTACCCCTGGAAACTCTGAGAGCAAATCAAGAAAGAACCACTATCCTTCCCAACACTGTAGTGCCTAGGATAGCAGGGTCAGCTACACTCAGGCCCTTCTAATTCCCCAAACCTTTGGACTCAGGCTTGGAAGAGTTCAACCAGCATATTAGGCAGCACTTCTTCACACTACAAAGAAAAACTTCGAAAACCAAGACTAGTATTCCAAAAACAAGTCAAAAGAATAAGAACTGTTATAAGACTGTCTCCCCAGAACACCCAGAGAACAGAATACACACCAAGTGGACATTTACTAAACAGAGCATCACAAGACTACCCTAGTCACAGGGGGGAAAGCTTAATGTCACCTCAGAATGAGCCTAAAGAGATAACTGCTTAAGAATTCCATTAAAATACATCAGAAAATTTCAATAAGGATACAAATGACAACTGAGTTTTGCTTCCTACAAAGGAAACATAAAATTGTGTTCAAAACCCCACCGTAAAAATCAGATGACTGCTAAGTATATAATTAAGACGGAATCAGCATTTATAAGGAGTGAGCTGCTACTGAAATTCAACTGCATCACACACAAACACACACATACCCCACACAACACTCACATACACCATCACACCCCACAAGCATGCCGCACCACAGCAAAAGCCATATACGACACACATGCACACCACTATGCCACATACACATACACACATACACATACACACACACACACACACTCTCTCTCTCCACACAACCACATGACTGCTTCATTAAATCAATTAAATCTGGCAGTGTTTGTTGGTGATGCTTGGAACTGTGTAATGTTGAGAATCAGGCCACCTACCAAAAACAGAAAGAGAAGGGGGGGGGGGGAGAAAAAGAAAAAGAAAGAAGGGGGGAGAGATTAGTATGAAATATATTTAGCATAAACTGGTGACTGTCCTGCATGGCAAGACACTAAGTAATTACTCCAGCCCCAGACATCTTTTCTACACAGGTTGCCTTCGTTCCTCCACTGTTATTTATGGAAAGATGGGGGGAGGGGATGATGAACTCTTACCATGGCAACCCTTGCAGAACATGTTACACCTAATACTATCTGTCATTGCTTAGAAAGAGAGCACTTCTCACCAAGAAGAAAATGCATTTGGCTTGATTATATGAGTATTTAACATCCATCAGGGAAAACACACAAAGCAATTAAAAGAGCCCTCACTTTGTCCCCTTACATGTTAAAACAAAGGTCTGAGGCTTCCTTCTATTTAGTAAAATCCTCCTGCCTTTCATGGAAGACTTGACAAATTAGTATAAATGACCTTTAGTGTCTTAAAGCAATAACCAGATTCTACCATTGTGCTAAGGCTGAAGATGCTGAGTCTCTTTAAAATTTATTTCCAGTGTTTCCACCCAAAATGAAAATACTCCTCCCCCATACCTTCATTTGTTTATGCCTAGGGGGCCATGGATTTACTTCTAAATCATTGGATCACTGCTGTCACTAGCCCAACTTGTTTGCCCCCACTCTGTCAGTACTCACCCCCAACATCCAGCCTTGTGAGTTTTCCAGAAGCTAGCAAATACCTTCATTCTCACTCCTGGTTTTGCTTTCAATTACCATTTCTGGGTGCTGATTTCCCTTGATTTTGAGAAGACTTGTAGAATTGTCTTTCCAATTCAAATACTGACCACAGGAACATGAACACCAAAAAGGGGCACATTGGAGAATTGCACCAAAGCTATGATGTGAGGCAGGGGTAGTACTGCATCATGCTCTGGAGTAAGGGAGAGGGTAGCACTGCCATGCTATGGTGTGGGGTAGGGGAGTAGCATTAAATCAATGCTATGGTGTGAGGTAGGGACAGCACTCTATCAATGCTGTGGTATGAAGCAGGCAAGAAGACAGACTATCATTTCTGGCCATCATTCTATAGTTGAACGTGTGTAATTGTTTTCCCAAAGTTCTTAGCCTCTAAAACCAGCCCAAACAAAATGTTGTATTTTCAGGTATTAGCTTAACCAGAAACCCTCTGCAGATGTAATCAGTAATATACCTCTAGTCTGAGAATTGATAAAGTTCATTGTTCCCCTCAGAAACCAATTTTGAATGATCATATGCAAGGCATAGTGTTGGGACACAAGAATACTAGCTAATTTTTGCAATCTCAGTTTAGACATTCATTCCTCTAGAGTCCAATCTAAACTTTTACAACTGGAATCACATATCCTCTTCTGTGTTTCCATGGTACCCTGAGTTTAATCATACGGTGGTACTAATTGTTTTGTAATTAACTTTTTACTCTTTATAATAGTCAGGATAGGCTATAATAGTCAGGATAAGCTGGCATTCAGGAATATATAAACACAAATTTCAGTAGCTTAAAAAACTGTATTTCTCACTTGAGTCACACCATCCAGCATGGGTGTGATGGCGCTATAATAATGTCCTTATCTGAAAATGATTAAGGGAGGCCTGCTATTTCTCTTCTTAACTCTTCTATCTAGAAACCTTTACATCCACCTAAATACACAGGAGAAACAGAGAGGGGGGAGAAAGAGAGAACACGATGATGGAAAAGACACACTCATTCTTAACTGTCTCAGCAGAGTTAAGAACTGGCAAGAATTAGTGACACTGACCCTATACAAATTGAAAGTGGGAAACATGAAGGAGCACTTGGATATTTAATGAGAAATACCACACTCACTCAAACTGTCTGCAAAATTAAACTGTGAACTCCTTGAGAACAAGTACTTTTTATGTGAGAATGTTACATCATGTTTGTATCACATAGGAACTAGCCAACAAACTTTGAAAACTCCAAGAACATTGTTGTATAAAATTTAAGCATCTAATCATTGAAAAATGATCAGGATGTAAAATGGTTCCTTAACTTTCGATAATTGTTTGACAATTTCTTATCTACCTTGACTTAGTAATTCCACTCCAAGATTTACCCCAGAGAGAGAAACATACATACAAGGGAATTACACAGTTCTCTTAGGAATGCTTTAGACAGTAGGTCATGTAAGCAAAAACTGGAAATAATCCATGTCAATAAATGTACTGTAGTATAACTTCACAGAATATTACATACAATAAAATCAAATGAAATACTGTTCATACAATGATGCAAGAGACTGCAAAAGTATCATGTTGAAGATAAGCCAGACACCAAAGAGGAGGACAAACCATTTTACACGATTTCTATGAAAGCCACAATAGACAAAACTAATGGTAGAAATCAAAATGTATTTATCTTACTAGTAAGCACAAATTTCATGGGGAAGGGTCATGAAAATCTGCCTGGGGTAGTAGAAATGATCTGAATCTTGCTTCAAATCTATAAGGATTTAGGCAATTATCAAAACTGCCCTCTTTGAACACATACATTCAATAAAATTTGTTTTATTTAAATAATATTTCAATATGACAGCAAAGAAAGAAACCTCTAGGCACCTAGGAGCAAATTTTCAGATAGTCTTAGTACAAAACTCTCTAAAAAACTTTATCAAAGTATACCAAAAAAGTCAATGAAGATATATCATAAAAGAAAAAAATTTTATTAAATAAAGGCTACATAGTTCATACAATTGCATTCAAAACCTCAATATCTATTGAGTATGTATATGATAACTTGATCGAGGATTATAGAATTTAAATAGAGAATGGAAACTAGTTGAAACTAAATGACCTTGAAGGATAATCATAGTGACAGTTAAGTAGAAAGATTTATTTATCAGATAGCAAGCCATATTGCACACATACAGTATTTAGAATAACAAATATTGGAACAAATATAAGGATCAATGAAATAGGATAAAGCCTCCTCAAAATCATAACTTAAAAAATTACCTGTCTCTTGTATAGTCAGAATTCCCATCTCTATAAATACTCCACTTTTACATACAAATGTGTTTTAGTCTTCTACCCTTAAAAAAATTCTCCAACCACTCATTATTTGGAAACATTTTATTGAAGTATTATCCACATAAGAATAGCTATACATATTTAAGGTAAACAACCTGATGAATTTGGAGATAAATATACACAATCTTGGCCAAAAATATATCCATCATCCCTAAAAGATATTTCCCACCCTCTTTATTATTTTTTGAGATCAAAATCCACTCCAGAAATATTTACTTGCTTTCTTTCTCTACCAGGAGAACAACACTACCAGAAGATCAATACTGAGGCAGTAATTCTTAATTCTTAGCTAACATTTTTTTCTAAGGCACACTGGTAATAATGTGGCTGGATTATTGAGAAAGCTCAGTCAATACTATTTTACATGAACATGTCAATTCTCACTGTCACTTAACTTCATCAGTACAGTTACTCTCACCTCATTTGACAGCTAAATAACCAAGACACGGAGATGTTTAACAGTGTGTGAAACTGACAAGTTGCACACATTTCAGAAGTAGTGAGACTGGCCTTCAAATCCGGGTCCAGGATTACAAACTCTAAATAATCTAGTTTTCCATTCAATAGCTCGAGAACTGTCATCATTCTATTATAACCCACAATGCAACTGCACAAGTTAGGTATTTGAATTGACAGATGCATAAACTGAGAGAATAAGTTCAGCTAATGTGCCCATTGCCACAAGTTAGAGAGCGGTAAAGCCAAGTTTGATTGAGATATTTTCTCCCTCAGACGTCTGCTGCTATTGTGAATCCCTGTTCAAAGTATCCTACCACAGGGAATCACCTCCAGAAACCATAGATCTCTTCTCTGTTGTTTTAAAAAAAACACCTCACAAGGTCTCCTTCAGGACTGATTTTTTTCCCAAGTGCTGCAACTTTATTTTATTGAGTGAATGCCCAGCCACATCAGATTGCCCTGCCTACCCCCCACTGTTTAATTACTTAATGCTCATAAAGCCTGGTCTGCTGACCCAAATCTGTAGCCTTTCCTCTCCATGTGGTAAGCTCTTAATCAATTGAATGCTCAATTCAGTTTAATTCAATGTTTTTCCTGACTTGAACTATTTCCCAACTGAGCTCACCTAAATACCACGAAGGCCTGCCATCTGACCAGGTTCATGGATTTCGGTTCAGATGTTAATCAGTTTCTGGATGTGTGGTCCTTGCAATACAGTCATTTAGTACCTATAGTGAGAGCAAGTGTTGCTACAATTCAGTATGTGGAAGCCAGGGTCTCTCTGCCAACAACGTCACTGAAGGTGTCTTCAAGAAAATGGTAGAATTTGGGGTGCTCCCCAACACTAACCCCCAAAGGAAGTCTTTGACCATTATCTCCTAATCTCAACTGTTGTTAAAGGTATTTAGACATCAGGGCGCATACATATCCATGTATATTTCCTGCAGATTCACAGTTGAACCCACAGTCCACATTTGTTCTGGAGTTATTAATGGGTTGACAGTGAGTCTTGCATTACTATTGACTTACTTTGCATCTAAATTGTTTTAGCCCTAAAAAGAAACTGGTGTCAATGGATTCACTAGGTAGTTGCTCAGATATTTCATGGCTTGGTAAGCCAAGAATGACAGGGTTTTTGTTTGTTTGTTTGTTTGTTTGTTTTTTGTTTGTTTTGCATGGGTGTATTTATCTTTTTTTATTTTTATTTCATAACTATCGTACAATATTGGTCATGTTTACATGGTTTTATTGTACTCCTTTTTCCCCCACCCCAACCCCTATTTGCCCCATCCCTCTTCTGGTCACTCCAACTCCTCTTGCTGCAAGCTATTGGTATATGTTTGCCCTACTGGTCTTCCTTTTCTAGAGCTATACCTTTCTCCTGGATTTGGATTTGCACTCCTGGACAGCAACAGATGAGGTTGCTCCAATCTCCAGGAGTAGCTGAGGCAGATAGGCTGAGCATGCTGACTTGTTGTCAGGCAGATATGTGGTACGCTTCTTCAGGATACTTTCTTTCACTGGTTGCTGGTTCTGGTGCCATACAGCTCTGATATCCGAATTTGAGAGTCCAACTCCCAACCTATAATGGTGAGGCATTCTTAGCTGGTGCAGACGTCCCCAGGTGGTTGGTCCAGCTCCTCTCCTCTCTTGTTAGCAGGTCTACCATTGGGCCACAGCCACTTGTGGTGGCTTTTTTCCCCCCATTGATTGGCAAAGGAAGGTACCTCCTTCATGTTGCACATTACTGTGGGTCTAGGGTTTGACTCCCCAGTGCCAGAAACAATGTGAGTATAAATCTATGACAGGTCATTTCAATCACTGGTTTCACCTTAAACATGACAGTTTTGTATGAAAGTGCATGATGTGCTCACCTCCCCTCTTACATTGATCATCTGTTAATCCCTGGCTGCATCTCTCTCTCTTTAAGAGTACGATTCCACAATTCTACCTGATTCTCTCAATCTTGTTGCTCTACCAGTATTCTGACAAAGGCATGTATGTAACACACACTTCCAATGAGAGTGCCTTAAATCTCCCACACATAAGAGCTAATGCTTAAGGATGAGTTTACAATCTGAGCAGAATTTGAGAAAAAATTGTCAGCTAGGCATGCATTCATCTCAAGGCTCAAGTTAAGGAATGTATACTTGAAACACTCACTTTCATTTAGCAGGTTTTAGTTCTCCCAAAAGAAAACCAGCTCTTAGTGCCTACAGTTTGATATGCACTATGCTATGTGATTTATCTATTTTTCTTGAAAATGTAGATGAACTAACACAAAACTTTTCATGCAACTCCTCCTTGCAATTGTTACTGTCCAGAACAATGTGACAAACTCTAGTTATGTCCACTGACATGTCTACATGCTTTCTCAACAAAAGATGCCACTGGATTTCAGAAAAGGTACCCAATTTTTTCCAAGGTAATCCAGTAGAGCTTGGATTAAAACTGCAGTTTGTCTAACTGCAAAACACATGGTTTGCTTTGTTTTGTTTTTGATCACAGCATTCCACCACTTGATGGAACCATTCCTTTGGGAATTACTCATGAAGGTATACATTTTAAAATGACTTGCATCAAACACAGTATTCAATGTCTTGCCCCAGACCCAATCCCATACCTGAATATTTCTCATTTAGACTTTATCTGTCCTGTGCCATTTAGCATCCTCTTCTCTATCCCAGACCAACAAAAGATCCTGAGTTTAGTGTTGAAACACCTACACAACAGCTTGTACTTGAGTGTTTTACCATCTCTTTCTACAGCATTTAATTTTCAGAAGGATTTCACAATCAATCCTCTGTCAGTACAGTCAAGGAAGTTTGTGCATTCCATCTCCAATGCAGCTTTCATTCATCATTAGACACAGCTAAGTAGTACCTAGAGGAGGAAAGCACCACCTGAGAGGGAGGAAGATGGCTGGTGCAAGGTCTAAAGTCCAGTCTGAAAAGCCAAGACATTACAGAGCTGACTTGATTTTATTTCTATCTACTGACCAAGTATGTCTGACTTAAGAAATAAACAAATCCCTAGTACAAGTGGGAAATGATATTTGGGAATCATACATGTTTTAAGTGGTTAATATCCAGAATATATATATACACATATATATGTATATATATGTATACATATATATATATATATATATAAGATTTCGTGCAACTGAACAACAAAAAAACCAAACAACCCAACTAAAATATGAACAGAGGAACTGAATAAGCCTTTCTAAAATGAAGACATATAGATGACCAAGAGATTTGTCACTAATTATTATTAGGGGATCTCAAATCAAAACCACAATGAAATTGTCAATTCACACCTGTTAAAGTGGTTATTACCAAAAAGATAAAAAACAACAGGTATTGATGAAAATTCCATGAAAAGATAACCTATTTTAGTACAATGTTGGTGGAAATCTATTTTTGTAAAACCACAATGGAAAACAATAAAGAGGGTTCTCAAAAGCTTAAGAGTAAAAATTCTATATGATTTCATTACTCCACTTCTGGGTATTCACCCAAAGAATACAAAAACACATTATTTACAGTAATCAGGATTAAAAAAACTACCTCAGTGTGCACAGATGGAGGAACAGATAAAGATATGAGATAATAATATAAAAATATATACATAATGTAACTAAAAACTAAAAACTTTGAAAATGAAATCTTGCCATTTTTGACAGCATGGAAGGATCTTAAAGGGACTATATAAAATAAATCAAAGACAAATAAAGACAAATATCATATTTCATTCATATGTTGAATATAAAGAAACTAAGCAAACAAATAATGAAAACCAATCTCTTAGATACAGAAAACAGATTTGTTGAAAAAGACCCAAACTGTGGATGAAATGGGTAAAAAGATGTCATTAGCATGGCAGTGGATGGAAACTAGATTTTTTTGGTTGTAATCATGATTTACATGTTGAGTCATAATGTACATCTGAAAACTGACATATTATAAACCAATGTTACCTCAACAAAAATCTTGTAAAAAAAATACAGGCATATGTTTAAGCAAGAACTAAGGACTGAGTTGTCAACATAGCACTTTGCTAACATAAAATGTTAATCACAAAGTTGGTAGCCTGTTCTTACAAGCTATGCCTGTTCTCACAACTTTTCAGCTTCTGAGGTGAGGTAAAACATGAGAAAAAGTTATAATTTAAGAAACTATACCATGAGTTAGATCCAAGAAAGCACATTTGAATGGCTAGAGAAAAAAGTAAGTATGGATTATGTCAAGGTAATTGGTGAAAGCTTTACAAGGGAATGATAATAACAGAAATAAAATTATATTAACATTTATTGAACAAGAAACAGAAGAATTTTTATTTCTTTTTTTGTTCTTTATTGAGGTAACATTGATTAACAATACTTAATCAATATGACTTAGAGTAGGTTCTCCTCTACCCATGTATGTACCCCACAATCCAAGCATTCACAGTCCTTTATCCTACATTATTGTGTTTCCTTTCCACTTTATTCTCATTTCTATCACTCTCAGCCTCTAGTAACCTCAATTCTGCAGTTAGATTTCTAGGGTTTGTTTTTGTTTAGTTTATTGATTCCTTTTTAAAAAAAAATAAATTCTCAATATTCTATATATTAACAAAATCACCTGGTATTTGTCTTTCCCCTCCTGACTTATTTCACTCAGCAGAATCCTTTAGATTCCATCCATGTTGTCACAATTGGTAACACTACATCTTTTTATATCTGAATAGTTTTTCATTGTGTATATACAGCACATCTTAATTCCTCTGTCACAGGTATTTAGTTCTGTAACTTGGCTATTGTAAATAGTGTTGCAGTGAACACAGGAGTTCATATATCCCTTTGAATGAGTTATTTTGTATTCTTCAGGTAGACATCACAGAGTGGAATTGATGCATCATAAGGTTTATCTATTTTTAATATTTTGAGGAATTTCCATACTGTTTTCCATGGTGCTGAAGATACTGTACAAACCTACCAACAGGGTTTGAGAGTTCCATTCTCTTCACATCCTCAACAACTTCTGTTGTTTCTGATTGGGGGGGGAGCATATTTTTTAAATTAATAGTTTATATATAAATTTCACATGTCTGTGATCTCTGGGGTTCACCCCCCCTCCCTGGCCATTCCCACCCTGCCCCCTCCACAGGTTGTATACTTCAATTTGGTTGTTGGTTTGTTTTGACTTTTCTTCATAGATTTTTGTTTATTTTTCCCATGTCCCATATAAACCAATTGGTTTCTACTTTTTTCTTTTTGATTTGTTTCTGCTAATATGAAATCTTCTAAGTCCATCCATGTTATCATAAAATCGTCCAATTTGTCATTTTTAATTAATGAGTAATATTACATTGTGTAGACATGCCACATCTTTTTCATCCAGTCATCTATTTTGGGGCATTTTGTTTGCTTCCATATCCTTGCAATTATAAATAGTGCTGCAATAAACATCCGAGTACACGTGTATCTTTGTACCCACATTGAAGTCTCCTTTGGGTAAATTCCCAAGAGAGCAATTACTGGGTCAAATGGTAGTTCATTTTCATTAATTTGAGGGCCCTTCATACAGCTTTCCAAAGAGGTTGGACCAGTTTACATTCCCACCAGTAGTGTAAGAGTGTCCCCTTCTCTCTGCATCCTCACCAGTAGTTGTTGCCCATTTTATGGCTATAGGCCATTCTTACTGGTATAAGGTGGTATCTCATTGTGGTTTTGATTTGCATTTCCCTTATTACTAGTGACATTGAGCAATTTTTTGTGTGCCTGTTGGCCATTTGTACTTCCTCTTTGTAGAAGTTTCTTTTCAGTTCTTCACCCCATTTTATGAATGGGGTTCTTGTTTTGCTTTTGTCTAATTGTGTGAGTTCCTAGTGGATCTTCATTATTAATCCCTTATCACTCTTGTGGAGGGCAAAATTTTTTCCCATTCAGTTGGGCTTCTTTAAGTTTTTTCTGTCATCTCTTTTGCTGTACAGAAACTTTTAGATTTGATGTAGTCCCATCTGTTTATGTTTTTCTTCAATCCATCAGTAGATTTTTCCAGAAAGGGGTTTCTGAATTGTACTTCCTGGAGGGTTTTTCCAAGGTTTTTTCTGTGTATGTTATGGTTTCAGGTCTGATATTTAGATCTTTTATCCATTTTGAGTTGGTTTTTGTACAAGGTGTGAGGATGTTGTCTTAGTCCAATTTTCCCAGCACAATTTATTGAAAAGGCCATCTTTGTTCCAATGTAAGTTTTTCCCCCTTTGTCAAAGATTAGTTGACTATATATGTGTGGTTTTATTTCTGAGCACTCAATTCTGTACCATTGGTCTGATTGTCTGTTCTTGTAACAGTACCATGCTGTTTTAAGTATTATGGCTTTGTAGTATAATTTGAGGTCTGGGATAGTTGGCCTGCCATTCTATCTTTTTTTTTGGTCAGGAGACTTTTTGATATTAGAGATATTTTGTTATTCCATATGAACTTCTGTAATTGTTTTCTTGTTTCTGATTTTTTCATATGGGCCATTCTCACTGGAGAGGGGTGGAACCTCATTGTTGTTTGATTTGCATTTCTCTGACAGTAAGTGATATTGTACACATCTACACATGCCTGTTGGCCATCTTTAGGGAAGCTTCTGTCTAATTCTTCTTCCCATTTTATTTTTAAAAGTTTTTTTTTTCTTTTTGTTGAGTCATATGAGTTTGTAGATCTTGGTTATCAGTGCCTTTTCAGGTACAACTTTTTCCCATTCATTAGCATGTTTTTTTGCTTTCATGATAGTTTTTTTCATTAATAGAAACTTTTGTGCCTGATGGAGTCTTACTTATTTATTTTTGCTTTCATCTTCTTTACTATTGTAGTTGAATGAGCAATGATATCCCTGAAACCAATATTGTGGTGTGTTTTGCCTATATGGTGTGTTTTCTTATATGTGTTTCATGATTTCCAGTTCTACGTCCAGGTCTTTAATGCATTTTGAGCTAATTTTTGTGCATGGTATAAGAGATTGGATTACTTTTTTTTCTTTATGTGGATAGCTAGTTTTCCATATATCATTTGAAGAGATTTTCTTTCCTCCATTGTCTTCTCTTGCCTCCTCCATCACAGATGAACTGTCCATATAAATAGAGGTTCACATGTCAGCTCCCAATTCTATTCCATTGATCTGTGTCTATTTTTATTCCAATACAATACTGGTTTTTATTACCATAGCAGAAGGCATTTTTTCTAATACTTTATATGCATTTCTAAGACTTTATATGCATTAACTCATGTTTCTTAGAATAATTCTGAGACGTATTCATTCAACAAATATACAGTGAATCCCTACTCTGGCCAGCAGAGATCTATAAACTGAAGTTGCAGCAAAGAACAAGGCAGTAATGTCACTAAGTCCTTGAAAGTCACTTTCTCTTGAGAACTACCCCTCTGGTGTCCATCTGCCAGGAAACTGAGGAAAGAAAGAGTTAAATACCCTACTTATGGTCACAAACATCTTTAGTACCCAAGACTGACTACTATGTTCTTCTAACATGGGATGATAGGGTAATAATGATATTAACAATGATATCAGTTGATACTGTGTGGGAATTAAGAAAATGACAGGTGTGCAACTTTATTTATTCTTTATTTCATCACACAACAATCTTAGAAGTACAATAACTTGAAAAGGTTTATGCCTTGTAAGATCATGTGTTATATAATCAGACCACCATACTTAAAATTCTAGTGCCAGTGTTTTCACTTTCCCCTTTCTCCTGATTTTAATATTGGAAATCTGGTTATGTCTGAGCATTTGCTGGGTCCCAATGCCTAACACACTGATATTTCAATTAAATAACTGATGAATGATTGAAATATTGGTACATTAGTCTTGTGTAAGGCTTTTCATAAATCAAAGCCTAACAGACAAACTACAGGGTTTCAAGAACCAGAGAATTCCAGACACCACCATCTCTTGGAATGATTACCTGTCATCAATCTAGGAAACTCACCACAGCCAAGATAAGCACCTGTGGCTGTCTGGATGGCTCTGGATGTTTAAAGATAGCTGTGTAGTGCAGGCCAATGGGAGATAATGTTTTGTTTCTCTCTAAACCTTGGGATCTAGGTCCAGATACAGATAAATTGGACCAGATACAGATTTACAAGTTTTCCTAGTAAAGGAAGGGGTATCTAAAGCAGCAGCTTCCTAGTCCTCTGAGCACATTATTAAGTCTCCTGCAATTACAGGAATCTATTGCTAAGAGTTATAGCCAGGCCATTTTCAAAGTTGGCTTGGGACTGAAAAATGAAGAACACAAGCTCCATCCATTTTCTTTTTCCACTAATGAATGATGCTTTTGTTCCAAAGTCTCCCAAGTGGCTCCCCTGAAAACACAGGTAATTAATGGACCATTTTTTGATTCAGACACTGTTGAAAATATGGGGGACTGAATAATTGAATCTGAACAGAAACTTCCCCATTATCTAAGTGACTCAAAAGTATACATTAAATTAATAACAACCTTTTTCTAGGAACTTCTTCACAGTGTATTGATAATGCTTATTTGATAAAAGAGAAAGTAGAGGTAGAGAAACCTTGCCAAATGAAACTGAAGGAGAAATTTCCTTTGAATCCTTTTGAAATGAGTTTGATATTAGATTGCATCAAAGTCAGCAAGACCTGGGTCCATCACTAGGCTCTCAAAAAGACAGGATAAATAATTAATACTAAATTGTGTAATGAAATATCACAATTCATTAAATAAATGTCACAACTTGATTCTGAATATTCTTCATATTTTTAATGACTTTAGCTGAGGATTTTTTCTTTCAAATTGGAGATAAATTATTTCAAGTTGAAGACAGAGTAACTTTCAGAGTTAACAAAAACAATATTATTTAATACACCTGATATTTCATTATAAGAGCTTTAACATCAGCCATCTCCAAGACACCTCAACAACAGGGATTAAAATAGGTTTAACTCTAATTTCTAGAGTAGATGGTACAAACAAAGAGCAGTCCAGAAGTCACAAATGTTTGAACCAGCAGAAATGTACCTTTGCTAGTATTGGTCCTAGTGAATGTTGACTAGCCTTTTCCCTCCTCCCAAAGGAAATTCCACATAGGTTTTAAGTGTACAAGATAGTGGAGCTAGTTTAGAAGATGCTCTAGTTTAAGCACTTTTCAAGAATTGTTTGGTTTTTTTTCCTGAAGATTCTATGACATCTTCATACATTCAAGGAAATGTGAAATATTCGGGAAAAGATTACCATTGATGTTGCAGTCATCACACTAACATGGTTCAAATATTAATAATTTGGGGAGACACGAGATGAACAATAAATGATTGCACACACATAAATGTTGGTGCCACTTCATGTTCTCTCTTAGTTGTGCAGACAACACATGAGTAGCTGTAAAAACTCTTTGAGAATCTTTTCACAGGAATCACAGAGGTGGTACTTCAGGTCTATTTCCAAGGAAAAAGAAACGAGAACTAATAAAGCTAAAAAGAAAGAGATATTGTGTTAGAAGGAACAATAAGTTAACAAATGGTTCAAAGTGTCAGAATTCAAGGATTCAGGTATTGTGGCAAAATATGAAGTGCTCTGAAGAGCTCAATAAGGAATCTGAAAGGCAGCTTCTCCTAAATAACTAGAGCCCCACAAGATATTAACCAGTGTTCCTTAGAAACATAGACACTGTGGTAGAATGAGCTTGGGAAATGGAGAGTATTGTGTTCCCCATTTGGAGATTCAAAAGTGATTTTTTTTCTTTAATTTTAGGGAACGTAAATACATTTGCTACTGTTAAACCTAACATTTTCTAACTTGTGTTATCATGGAAGAAACCTGCCTCCTTCTCATGCACATCCTTCCTCTCTCCTTCCCTCCCCCATCAGAGCCGTGTCACTTTACTCCTGTCTGTCAGACCCTGTCATAACCTGTTTTAGTTCAGTTCATGCATTTTCTTCAATTAAACTGTGTACTACTTCATGATAAGTTTTATAAATCTCTAATTTTTCCACTGTATTTTGTTTGCCTGGTATCTAGTAAGAAATACTTTTCAATTTTTATTAATAGCATAATGACTATCTAGAAAACAAAAACATGTACACATTAGGAAAAGTGTAAAACAAGAGTGAAGAAAAAAATGCATGAATGAACAAAGGCACACTGGCTTTCAATGTCAGTTCATTTAATTTGGTGCATTTGTTGAAATATCCTCTTTGAGAAAAGTGAGCAGTCAACATGCCAAGTGCCTTCCATAGCATTCTAAACAAGCAGGAAAAGTGAGGGCTTACGTGGACGCACTTGATTCACTGGACCCACATAGAAACAGTCATCGAATTTCTGGTGAGAAAATTGAGGAGCAAATCATTTTGTACAAGTTTCAGATGAAGAAATGAGTGAAAAAAAAAGTTGTTTACATGGTAATAATTTTTTGCTCAGAACATCACACTGAAAGGCCAAAGCCAGGGGGAAATGTCAGACACTGGCAAAAAATAATATGAAGGCTGATTATGTAAACTTCGTCTTATTTGAAGGGTAAAGACTGTAATCCACAGTCCAAGTTTAAATTTCCTGTTTAAATATTGTTAGTTTGAATGTTAATCTAAGTCCCATGTCTGATTGCAGGAATAGGGGCTACAAATATTGATTACCATGAAATGAAAGCAGAAATTCATTTCTGAAGTGGAAGCTGATGTGCACATTTATATGAACCCAAGTAGTAAATACTACCTTGGGATTCAGACTCATTCCCAGACCAGAGTGTAATTATTTACTCTTTCCCCTTGCTTCTTCAGCCTCCTTTTAGTTGACCGGATACACATTCCATGTCTGGGCACATTTACATAAGGTAAAACAAACAATCCGACAAAAAGCCAAAAATCATGACAACAGAACCAAATTTGACATCACTAACTCACAATAATAAATCTCCACAGATTTCAGAGCAACCACCAGATCCTCTGCTTTGTCCTTCCCACTATTGGAAAGAACCATAGGGAGTCTTTACTTCATGTTATGTTTCCTAATAACTGTCAAACCCTAACTACGGACAGGAAGGGGAAACACTTACAACTGAGAATTTCCAGTTGAGCAAAGCCTGCTAACCAGCCCATGGTTTGCTTTCAGGAACAAAGAGGTCAGGTCATAGTCAGGAGATGAAATCTTGCAGGAAGCTGATGAGTTAAACAGTCCCTGCCATGAGAGATGCCAACAGACTAACCACAACATTATTCTTCCTGTGACAAATCCCTAGAACATGGAGTATTTGGACTCATTATCTATTTCTACCTGATCTGCTTGTGTCAATCATATTTGTACACAGACTTTCATATCCAACTGATGAAACAAACATGACTAGAGATGGAAAAACTGAGGCATAAATATAGATGTAGACAATGGACAAATAATCCACATGAAGACAAAACAGAATTTGAGCTGAATATAAAGTGATGTTTTCCTTGAGGGATTCAATTTCTTTAAATTCTTCTTTTTTGCTTTGTCTCATGCAAAGAAACTAAATGTTTCAGAGAAAAATAGAAGGCCACAATTGAGGTTGGTATTATTCATGTCAAAGTTTCCCAAATGCCAGTGAGTGGATGAGTACTGGCTACGACAAAGTTCTCACCATAGCAGGGGAAAAAGGCAAAACTATGGAGGGTAAAGCGATGTTTTCAAAAATTAAATGACTCATCTTGTTCTGAAATTATGTCCTCTGTACTTTCTTAGTGTTAAAACTGCTCTTTTATGCCAAAGGCAAACAGTATTATACGTTTGTTGGGTTTTGTTTTTGAACATTACAAAATAAAACAAACAACTCTATAATAAATGCTATCATTTACAGAATACTTCATTTTATAAAATATAAATGTAGAAAAGGAAAGAGAAAAATGTAAAAAGCACTGAAGACTCTCAAATCTTTGATTAATTAACAACAGCCCCTTATCTGGTGTCATTCTGTGCTCTACAGTATAATTAAGCAGTCAGTCTGCTTATACTAGGAACCACAGACCCACACTCTCCACAGCCTAAGTTTCCAGATGATAGGAAAAGGAATAAATTTCTGTCTCCAGACTCCTCAGCATAATTTCCCATCACTGCTATTATCAGAGAAGCCCTAGGACAAATGGTAAGTGAGATTCTAAAGAAATTTCTCATGGATGGACATTCAGAGAATGTAAAAAACTTGAACAAGATGTAAAAATAAGAAACAAAACAGTATTATATCATGAATTGTGGCCACTCTCCCATCAGTGTCTGGCAGTTCCCATTGTCATTGGGACAAAGAACAACACTTTGACCTATTTAACAGAGTAAAAACTTTGGAAAAATTATCATTTTTAGTCTCAATTTCCTCATCTTTACTTGTGAGAATGATAAGACCTACCATAAAACATAAAATTTGTTGCTGAAGTAGTAAATGAGTTAACATAGTTAAAAGCATTTAGTACCATGTTTAATAAACATTACCATTATTATTGTTTCTTCCAGTTGTTCTTCTACAGAGATTTGCACTACTATTGAAAGTACATATCCTTCAACTGCTGGGTTCATTTCCCTGTCCTCTCTCAAGGTTTCCAAACACATCCTGGTTCTCAGCAATTTTTGCCAAACTTTCAAGATACAGCAATTATTTTCTCTTTTGTAACTTTTAAACATTGTAAATCTTATAATCCAAGGAGATATAATTAGCATATATGATAGATGACTCTCTGGACTAAGATCTACTTGGGAAGTCAAGGCATAAGCAATTTAATTTAATCATGAAAGAGATAAACATACAAATGCCCAATGTGCAAGTTAGAAATATGACAAAATCTAGAAATATGACAAAATCTCAGGAAGGACTTCATGACAGGGTCAAATGCATAGTTACAGAGTCATGTGCTTACATTTCAACAAACATTAAGTGTTCTGTAGGCAAGACTGGGGAAAACACTAGAGAGGAGAATCCAAAGCTATCCCATGAGGAATGGGTTGGATTTTGGTTTGGCTGAGAATGGGATAGTTATATGAGTAAAATCAAAGAATAAATGACTTGGAATAAAGCACAGAAACTGAAGTAGTATAAAATAATTAGAAAAAAATCAAGTTTTTATGTAGTTACGTTGAGGCCAGGAAGGAAAGGTGCCATATGGCGGGACTTCCTTAACTCCACTTTATAAAACATTTATACCAGACCCTCTCAGCTCCCCTTTATGTTACTGTACTTTTCCTCTTCATTTTTTTTTTTTTTTTGAGACTCGGTCTCGCTGTTTTTGCCTGTGGAACCACAGGCTCTCGTTGCCTGGAGTGCCACAGACTCAAGCAATCCCCAGCCTCAGCTTCCCCATATAGCTGGGATTCCTCTTCAATTTTCTAACTGTAGGACTGCAGTCTTCATTTTTCCTGATTTTTTGCTTTTCTCTTCCCTGTTGGGGCCTCCGACCTGCCTCTGCATCTCTCCTAATGGAATGTTCCTTGACACATTTCAGCCATCCCAACAAGCCACATCTTCCTCCTCTCTCTTCCACACTCCATAGATGTAGATAGGCCCAAAACTGATTCTGATACAATAAAGTCCTTTCTCCAGGGTTCTGCAAATCTGTGCCTGACCACCCACAAAATGGCAGAGGGGAGTCACTGAAAGCTGAGAAGAACAACAATGTTGGAAAATGGTGAAGATAATGTTAGTGGCATTTCAAATCTGGTGGCAAATCTAGAATCTGGTGACCATCCTGGAGAATGTAAGTATTCAAAACATCACCAACCAAGTGAATTAAAAATCAGTTCAGTTACTGCCTAATCACAAACTTCTCTGATAGTAAAATCACTATCCAGTCTCTGCTCTTACCCTTTTGTGACACCAGTTTATTCTCTGACTTTTCAGGGGACAGTTTTGTGCTCTAATATGTCTTTCATGTTTTTTTAAGTTAAAATGGCCACACAAACTCTTAACTTGAAGTTAACTTGGTGATGCTTCGCTCTCATTACTGTTTCCCTCAAATTTGTGCATTCTACTCAGCTATAATCCCTGCTAAACAGAGTCCACTAATAACATGAAGCACACACACATTGTGACAATTCATGTTAATAATACCACTAAAGACTGTTCCACTTGCCATGTCTTCTGTGAAAGTTAAAGATTCACTCATGTTGTGTGGAATCTCTAAAGCAAGCTCACATGTAGTGCATGAACTCCCACAAGGCATAGCACCAATAATAACTCACCAGACCTATACGTGAATATTTCAGGGCAGTTTCTCACAAATCATATTTGAGAAATTCAATTTGTAAAAATGTTCTCCTTGTATTGATTCAAAGTCTGTTTCCTTCCAACTGTTACCCACTGGTCCTAATCTCGTTTTCCAGAATCAACAAAATAAATCTTATCCAGAAGCAGACTTTGAGTAAAGACTTTTATACCAGTGATTTATTATGGAAGTGCTCCCAGAAGTTGTCAGAGAATGGAGGGAGGAGGATGGAAAAAGAAGGAAGAAGCCAAGAAATGAGCACTGACACACCAAGTTCCTTAAGGGATAATTTCAACCTGAGCAGGGGAGTTGGAGAGCAGGGGAGCTCTCTGGAGTTTAGGTTATGCCATTCAAGTTTGTGTACAGTCAGGGCAAGAAAGCTGAGCTTTCAAAATCCACCATGGGTCAATCATTCATGACCAAGAGCTATATGTGGCACCTAAACCTGTACTTCTGTCCTTCTGTGTCTGTGGGCAAAGTAGTTCAATGATTTTCTGAATAATAATTTCACAAACACACAACCACACACACACACACACACAGGAAAGAGAGCACACAATTCCCAAAGGGATCTGAGCGCAGGAGAAGGAAAGAGACCACTACTTTTCACTTGCCTGCAGACAGTCCTCACTTCTTCTCTTTTCTTCCCATTAAACTTCCCTAGTTTTCCTGACATACCAAGCCCAAGTAGCAATGTGAAACCTGAGTAGCAATGACTTGTTGCTAGCCTACCACCTCTTGGAGAAAGTGGTACTTGGGAGGGCTTGTCTGAACCTTGGTAGAATGACCCCAAGGTGAATATTTCAATGAGCAAAAGTTAAAAGTATTGGACATTAGTTTCTGCAATATCCACTAACCAACTACAATGACAAAAAAATGAGATAAAGAATTTCTAGAAAGACCCATTTGTCCATTCACACCTCTTCCTGGGAAACACTTGCCTGCCCCAGACCCTATGCTAGTCTCATATCAAGACCCAAGGTTCTCATCCCTGTTTATGAAAAATAGTAATTTGGAACTTGCAGAGTTTTTGACATCAAAAATGGTTCAGGTTTTAGAGACTGAAAAGTACATTTCTAACCTTTAGAAAGGTCACCGTTCCTGTTTTTGTGGTTTATGAACAGTAGTGTTTAAGGCAGTTCCATGTCAGCTTGTTTCTTTCTTCTGAAAGGCATTTCTGTGCGAATGTTACTTCCACTAGCACCATCCACTGTAGCCGGAGGGCCAGAAAGGTTCTGTTCCTGAAGGCAAGAGGCTTCAGGATTGACTTTTTTCTTTTTCTGTATTTTAATTGATTTTTACTCTCATATATTGCTATATTAAGAGAGATCTATAGTCAGAAAAGAGGATTCCCAAAACACCAACCAAAGAAAAACAAATACAAAACCAATATCATTACATTATACCTGTTAAATTTGATGACTAATAATTCATATATTTGTTCTTCCTTGAATTGAGAATTAGAAAATAACATAAGGGTCACAGATTAATGACAAAGGATTTGCTTTAGCACACAGGGTGACAATAAAGGACTATGTCCAGCCTCTTCTGCTTGAACAGGTAAGTCACCATGTCTAAATAGTTCTGGAGGCTGGGCAGGGAGAGGAAAAGACATTAAAACACAGCCCAGGACATCTTCTTTGGGCACTTGCATCCATGTAATCATAGGTACTCAGTCTCAGTCTCAGACTTCTTGCTCATCAAACAAACCTTAGAATTAAATGAGATGATGTGGATAAGGTGTTTTGCAGCTCCTGACACATAATGAATATGACAAAGATTATCTTATGTTATCAAAAGTAGGAACATTTTATTCCTACATTAATCCACAGGTTTTAGGATTTTAGAATATCTTCTTCATCCTTATCATGCTGTTGATGTTGATGTGCCCAAAACTATTCCGTGGTATGTGAGGTCTTACAGGACACAGATGGCAGCTCCAATTCTAGGGCTATTCTTGACATCACTTGGCCATGTACTATTTCCTAAGTGCATAATTAGGCAGAAACAAGAGCTGAATATTGGAAAGATCTTGTCTTCAGAAACAATGGTAGCAATGCATTGGGAGGCAGTAGAGAGAGGATGGAGTTTCTCAATCATCCTTTCATGGCTTTTCAATCTTCCTTTCTGGCATTGTTTCTGTTCCCAGTAAACAATAAGCCAACAAGCAAATAAAACTTGAAGGTCAGAGAGCATCCTACATTCTTGGAACTTGCCAAATATGCAACTCAAACTAATACTAAAAGTGGATCGGCTGCTTTGTATCCATATTATAACATTAATTCAAAATATTTAGGTCCTGAAAAATAGTTTCCACATCCTTGAGAAGAGAATAAGTTCTTTTTTAATCTTTTGTGAATATGGAAAAGGGGTACCACACAAAAGCACCCCACACACTATCCCTGAATGAACGACTTGTGAATGGTTATTAATGGTTTGTGAGCATCAGAATCTTTGGACAGGAAAAGAACTTAAAGTGCAAAGTTTATTCAGAAATACAGAAATATAAAATTTCAGAAATAATTCAAAAATTGTTCAGAAATACAAAATTTATTCAGATCTTCTTTGCAATGATTATATTTCGTCATTAACATTTAGAGTCCAACATATAGTTATGGATGCCCTTCCTATCATGGCAAATATAAATGCATGAAATCATAGCCTTTCTATTAGGACTGCATTATTAAAAGAGAAGAGTGGATGTGGAAATACTGTAAATATCGTAAGAGGGAATTTTCAGTCAACACTGGCAAAATCTACAATGCAGTCATTGTAGAACAACTTCACTATAGTGAAGTATATACCAAAAGAACCAAAAGAAAGTATACACTTCACTACAGAAAATCGACATCTCAAGCTCATACACTTAGTGGTAAAAACAAGACACTACTTTCTACAGAAGCTACTGAGCATAATGGGTACTTTAAGATAACTTAATCACAAGTGAGATTCTGGAAATACTGTTGACTATTTTATTAATTTAATTACTCGTTCATTACTGAACTATTTATTGAACATCTCCAAGGGACCAATTGTTTGAGAAACATGTTTCTAAAACACAGAATATCTCCTTCTGAGAGTTTATAGTCAAGTAGTAGGCACAACTTTGATTCCAATTGTGAATGTTAGAATTAATGTAAACAAAATAAGTAGTACTTTACTATATGAGACTCATTATATCCACATGCAGATTCCATTAATTTGTATTTTAATAGCATCCATAATAAGTATAATTATCTGGTCCCTAACTTTCAGTATATTTTAGGCAGACAATTAGAAGTTCCCACCCAAAGCATAAAACCAGTAACACTACTCACTACCATTCATGAAATACTTGCTTCCTGTCAAACACTGTTACCAATATTTTACATATTTTGCAATCAACCTCCACAGTAGCCCTATGAGGGAGGGACTGTTCTTAGCCCCACATTTCAGATGAGAAATGATGATACAGAAAGACTTCAGTAACTGGCCAAATGCATTGCTCTTCTGGTAAGAAGCAGAGAAGGAACTGAAAGGCTCCATCTGGTGTCAGATGCCATGAACACTGCAACACCCCTGTTATCCAGTAGAGGACGCTCTCTCTCCCTCAGCATCTCACTGTATTTCAGCCATCCTTGCTGGTTGCACTGAAGTGCTGTAAAAAAAGATCACAGGCTATTTTGCTGTCATTTTCCTGGAAGTGGAAAATTTTTTGAGTCCCAAATACAAAGGCAAAGTGAAGTTAGTGCTTAATGTTATGTAATGGCCCCTTCTTTGACCTGAGAGCAAATTGTACTTCTCCATAAAGACAACTGGTAAGAGAAGAATAAGGGATACCTTTTAGGCCAGACTTTCCTTTCAAAACTAACCTTTGGTGAAAAAAACACCATTTCCAACATATTCCTCCATAGCAAATTTATCTTGTTTGCACTATCTACATTATCTACCGTAAGACTAACAAGTGGCTTGAATGTTTCTATTTCAAGTAAATATACTAACAGAAAAAATAAAAAAGATGTGGCTACTCAAACTCTTATCTGCAGGCCTAGATCATAAAATCATCAATTCAGCCAAGTATTTTGAAATTAGCTGGATGACTCAGGGGAAACAAGCCACTTAACTGCTACGAGCATCAGTTTATCTATAATTGGGGATATTCTACACTGCTAAACACAGGAGTTAGTTGAAGTTTGTTGAAACACTGGCTTTATGCACAGTGCACAGAACTGAGCACCCTCCGTGTGCTGGGACCGTGGTAAGCACTGAGGTTACAAAGTCAATGGACATAGTTCAAACTTTGAAGGATTCATCTCACTTGCATGCTATTTTAAAGTCATGTTTATAGTAAAACAGTTGCATTTTATGTGAATTACATACTATTTATAGTACATTCGAACCTCTTCTTTCACTCTAAATATATGCTCATTTTATAGGAAATAAGGCATCATGTTACACTTTTAAATTTTCTAAATCATCATGAGGCTTTATGTTTTGATGACCCTAATAATCATTTCTGTGATTTTCTTGTTGAAATATTCTTGCTTGAAATTAGGTGTCAATTATAACGTTGTTTCCTTAGGAAACATATTTCATGTATAGAAGTATATTATGCTCCAATACATGGATGCTGCCTATAATTTAAGATCAATTTTCAGATCAATGCACTAAGATGCTAAAAATGGATGTGGTTTTGGATAAGCAAAAGTTTGATATCTGAGGCAAGGAGGAAGCACTGGCTGTTCATTCTTCATTCCCATAGATCATGGCTCTGACTATTTCTCATGATCAAACATACATTCTTCCTTTTTCACCAAGTGAGAAATTATCTCACTATTCTTTTATTTATCATTCATTTAATGAGCATTTATTGCTCATTGTCACCATGTCCCAGGCACTGGGCTATGTGTCCTAAAGGAATCCAATTAAAAAAAAACAAAAACTAAACTAAAGGAATTAGTAGCCTTGAAAATTTCCCAGAAATAAGCATTTTCTGGCCAAGGATAGTGCCTCTGAAAATCAACAGATTCCAGTCTCTGGCAGAGCTGCCATATCTGCCCTGGCACATTTGCTCTACACACTTAAGTAAAAAAAACAAAAGTTCTAATTGGTTGTAGCCATTTTTGGAAAGTTCTATTGTTCATAACTGAAAACAGCTCCTAATATAGGAAGATCTCTGACTCAGGAGTCCAGAGGAGGGAGTTTTTTCTTCCTGAGCAGGAGTCAAGGTGCAGGGATGTGCTAAAGCTGGAGTGGAGCTGGGGAAGACTTTGAGGGTAATGGTAGCTTTTAACAGGTAACATCCTTAAGAGATTTTGGATCTGTTTTGAAGCAAATTAAGGAGCAAAACACCTCAAGCAGCAAGTATGGCAGGACAACAATGTGGAGATGAGAGTCCTGCTTGTCCATCAACCAACCAGGTTTACCCCTAACCCTTAAGCATTGGATTAAACCAGTATTTATATAACAAACTTATAAGAAAGAGAAAATGTGGATGTGCATACTGATATGTCCATATGGATGTTTATTCCAGAGTTGTTTGTGTGAGAGACATTGCAACAAATTGAATAGCTACCTGTGGGGATTGGTTAAAGAGATGACAGTATGTCCAGTTGAGAACATCCATTGTAGGATGTAAAACAATAGAAGTTGGATTAGAATTTAGAATGTGAAACAGGAATCAATATTATCAATGTCATTTGGCACAGAAAATACCTTGACAGACAGATCTGAAAATAGTAGCAATAATATCTTCAGGTGGTAGAATGCCAACAGGCTTTTTGGTATGGCTTTGTTTATTCTCCAGATTTTCTAAACTCTTGAATCATTAATTAAAAAAAATAAGTACAACAATCAGTACATAATTTGGGAGTTAAATATGTGTTTTCATCGGAGTCAAATGAGTTGTTTTTTATTTGAATAAATGTAAAGATGTGAGTATGGAATTTCTGAGGATTAAAAGGAGAGACAGAAAATTACAATTTCAACATAAACACTTGGAATCCAAGGACTAAAAAGTGAAATATTAACTGTCATGTTAGAATTACTACCATGATCAGTCTGTAAAATTTATTCTATACATATAACCTGTCATAGCCCATAAACATCAAACATCAGTGAATCCCAGAATTTTACAATCAGGAATGGCAAATTATTGAAATTCAAAATTGCAATTGCAAGTACATATGTATTCATACCAACAGTAAATAGGCAGTGATAAAGCAGATTACAACTCAAGAAACTAAAACTATATATATATACTAAGATACGGTAAACATTTGTATACTGAAATTATGATGATCTAGATTACTTCTGTTTAGATGCTATCAGTATATAGATCATGATTTTCAGAAAGTCATTTCTAGGCATGAGTTTACTCTTTCATAAAGTGATAAGTATATTTATTGGTCTATATCCTTTCAGTTATTAAATAACAACAAAAAGATACAAGCTCATTTAACCGTTAATGAGAACTGTTAACTTTACATAAAACACCAGGTTTTGTGTTAGGTTTACGCATGACCAGGATAAAGGACTCATCATATAATTGGGACTCCATTTCCCTCATAGAATCTCGATGAAACAGGCAGGAGAGACCCTCACATTCCAGTTAAGATCCTATCACTGGAAATGACTTTCCCCTGTAGCTCTGACAAAAAGAAAAATATCTCAGGAAGAACTTGGATTGGCTGTTTTTGGATCATGTATCCATCCATGGATTATGCCCAAACAGGGTATCTGGTATTTGTCAGAGGTCAAGTCAGGTGTCAAGTTCATTGAGGGGAAAGGAGGAAGGAAGACCCCACCACCAACAGAACTACTTGAAATTCACTTCCCTGCCAAATCAGTCCATCCATTGTCACAAGGAGGAACTGACACTGAGCTGGGCACAAGGTCTTTCACAGTTTGATCTTTCTACTTTCTGTTATTCTAGGCATCACTTAAAATTTGAATTAAAAATCGCTAAAATCTGAAGCAAGGAACATTTGACATAAAGAACAGAAATGGGTGCTTCAGGACATGTGGGGAATTTGAGTCAGCATAGCCTCTTTGGTGAACAAACTGCAATCATTACACATGTTGCTTGCGCAGAGCCTTACACTGGACATCATTGGAAAGACATATGGGGCTTAGCATGGAAATGAGAAAGACAAGCATGTGGAAACCACATGAAACATTCAATAAGGCCAGTGAACAGATCTGAAACCAGAAAGTGTGCCTTTTAGTACATAACCTCATCTAAATCCCTAAGAAAATATGAATTTAACATAGGGATATGCATACCAATAACTTCTCCAAATATTGCAAAGATCAATCAATGTAAATGCCAAAGCATTTCAAAACATAATACAGTACAGAACAGACTATTAAAAGGTACTAACTTTTGTTGCAGCATTTACAAATATTGTCAGAAATTCTGATAAAGCAGAGAGCAGCAGGTAATAGTCTGATCAGAAAGGAGAATAGAAGAGAATTGAAATGGAGTCTGGGAGGATGGATATACACTGGCCAGATAAAGGAGAAGAAACACTTCTGTTTTAACATGAAATTTTGTGACTTGACTGTGGACTGACTTTCAAAAACTTCCAGCTTTACAGTTTCTACCTTGCACTCATTTCACAGTCAAGTTTACAGCTTTCCTTTTTCTGTTCACGGTTTGTGTTTTGCTTTGAAAGCATGGACAAATTCCACCAGTCTCAGCTGATGAAGAAAGCAATCTATTGAAAGTGGCTGCCAGAAAGAAATAAGCAAAGATTTTCCAAATAGTCAGAAACAATTTGAAATCTGGGATCCAGAAGATCCTGGCAAAGGTCTACAGGGAACAAATATTTAACTTCATCTTTGGCATTTCAAGTGACAAGTGTTATACAGAGAAATCAGAGTTATCGGGCAGTGAATCATCTGTCAGCTCTTTTTAGAAATAAGTGATTAGCAATGTTTCTGTTCTCTAGGCTCCAACGTCTCTCTCTTCACTCTATGATTCAATAATGATTTATCATGCTTGTCTCTGTGCCAGGAACTTTCTAGGTAAAAGGAAGACAAAGATGAAAAGTCATGGCATCAGACCTCAAGGATCTTGTTTCTAGTAATTGAGGCTGGAATGACAGGGCAAAGATAAAGCAAAGAAGACTGACATTACGAGACACACATGTAGATAGTGCAGGATTCTAACATGCAGCAAACAGGGTTTGATCAGATCATCCAAGTTTAACCCTCAAATCCAAATCAATAAAACCATTTTTAGTGAATAAAAGCCTCAAACTTCTTACTAATATTTGTTGCTTGAATTGCACCCATTTTCCAGATTAGAGACCCCAAAAATTTTTATAACTAACATAGGAGGTGAGGTACCTGAGTCTAAATTTTGAGCCATTTGCACTGAACTTCCCTGGATTGTCCTTCATTGTTTAGGTGTGTTTGCCTTGTCTTGCTACCTTGTTGTAATTTCTGAAGGGAAACTGTAAGTTTGTGTGTGGTGTAATGATTGAACATCTAGTATTAGATTGAACATCTGTTATTAACAAGGTACCATGACAGAAAGGCCAACAACAGGGTAATTCTAAATTTTGGTCAAGTAAACAATTTCATATTAGTAGGGTGCTGTAATATGGTGCATAAAAGCCTAAGTTCTGGAAGGTTCAGACTGAGCTAGTATTCAGACAGTGGGTTTCAATAAGACTTGTTAATTGATTGAGTTTAATCAATTTTCTCTGCTTTTCTAGGTTTTATTTCATTGATTTTCACACTTGTCTTTATTAATTCCCTTTTTTTAGTTTACTTTGCTCTTTCTTTTTCTAGCATTTTTTTAAAAAAAGGGAATTGATATCTAAGTTTTGCTTCTTAACTATAATTTATTTTGATTGAATTTATATGCACATTGGAAATCACCTTGTCATTTAGGTAAATCATGAACTTTGTAAATTTCTAGAACATTTTTTTAACATATAATGGGGAAGTATGCTGGGTAGTTGATATGTTTAATGCTTCTCTAGCCTTTTGAGGTCACTAAGATCACTGATTATAAATATTTCATTTCCAGTCTGAGCACTTAAAAATTCAAATAAATGCAAAAGACTTGAATTTGACATTTCTCCAAAGACATACAAATAACCTATAAGCACATGAAATGATGCTCAATAACACTAATAATCACAGAATTACAAACAAAAACCAAACCAAGGTGCTACTTCACATCATATGATGGCTGGTAATGAAAAAACAGATGACAACAGGATGTAGAGAAATTGGACCTGTGAGCACTGTTAGTGGAAAAACAAAATGATATACAGTCACTATGGAAAACAGTGTGGAGTTTCTAAAAAGATTAAACATTTGATTTACCATTTGATTCAGCAATTCCACTTCTGGGTATTTGCCCACCAAGAATTCTAAAATCAAAGACTCAGATATTTGTACATCAGTATCAAAAGCATTATTATTTAAAATAACCAAAAGATGAACATAACTCCAATGTCCATTGGCTGATAAGTGGATAAACAAAATGTGGAAAGTATATGCAATGGAATAATATTCAGCCCTAAAATAGAATGCAATTCTGTGTGAAGTTTTAAAATAATTATGCCAAGTGAAATAAACCAGACACAACAGAATAAATATTATATGACCTACTTATATGAGCTACCAAAAATTGTCCATTTCTTAGGACAGTGGTTACATTGAGGGACCAGAGGGAATGGATTAAGGTATTATTGTTAAAAGAATACAGTGGCAGTACGGGAGGATGAAGAAGTTCTGAAGAACTATTTTTAAGAACTAAGCAATGTTTACAGTCCTTTGTATGACTGTGTCCTCCAAACTTCATATACTGAAGCTTCAACCCCCAATATAAGTGCATTTGGAGATATGATCTCTGGGAGATAATTAGGGTTAGATTAGGTCATGAGGGTGGGGACTTCCTGAATGGCATTATAAGAAGAGGAAAAGAAAGAGGTATGAGACATTTTCTTTCCTTATGCAGCCACCAAGGAAAGGCCAAGTGAGGACAGAGCAAGAATTTATTCAACTGGAAGCCAGAAAGGAAATTCTTACCAGGAATCCAATGGGCTGGAATCTTGGACTTAAATGTTTCACTCTCCAGAACTATGAGAAACATATCTCTGTTGCTTAAACCACACAGTCTATGGTATTTTGCCCCAGCCAAACTAAAGCACCGCAACCCATAATTTTCATGTTTTTATTTTATTAGAGTTAAATATTTTTCAATTATCTTGCAATTTCTTCTTTGACTCAAGAGTTATTTAGTAGCATATTGCTCAATTTCTGGACATGTAGGAATCTTCCAGATATTTTCTGTTGCTGATTTCTAAGTCAACTCCACTGCAGGTTAGAGAACTGACACTTATTTAATAGCACAAGATATGGCCTACAGTGGCAATAAAGCAATGTGCCTTCTTCACTGCTGATTGGAGACTTATAAATATCAATTAGCTCCCACTAGTAATTATATTAATATTATATAAGTGAAAGAGTGTTGAAATTTAACTATGTGAACTTTTTTTTTCTCCTTTCAGTTCTGACATGTGCTTCATGTATCTTAAAAATCTGTTCTGAGGATAACACACATTTAGGATGGGTAAATTTTCATAATGAATTTAATTTTTGTTATTACAAACATCACTTTTCATCTCAGGCATAAGTCAGTGCCCAGAAATTTACTGTGTCTGATATTAATTTAGTCCATCCCAATCTTCTCATATTAGTGTTATCAAGGAATAGCTAACTCTAACTTTTAATGTTTTTTTCCTTTTAAAAATATAATACACACATAATATTATATTCATTTCAGTTGTATAATATGAGTCCTTATTTGGGTATATTATAAAATAATCACCATAATAACTATTTAACATCTTTTATTATAAATAATTATAACTTTATATTCCTATGATGAGAACTTTTTTAAGATGTACTCTCTTAGCTACTTTCAAATATACAATATAGTATCATTAGCTACAGTCACCATGCTGTACAGTATATCTCTACAACTTACCCCCAGTCTTAGTCAATCAGAAATCTAGTCTCTAAATCTACTATCTGAAAGGAAGGTGGGGAGCGTTAGATATTTTTTCTTGCTTTAAGTTTCCACCCACATGTTATCATCATAGAGCATTTCATTTAGTATAATGCCTTCAAGGCTCATCCGTGTATGGTTGATTCAGAATTGCCTACTGCTGCCTCCCTTGACATTAATTATCTATCTTCCACAGGCTGTGTGGCTATATTTCCCAGCAAAGTGAATAGGACAGGCCCACCTGGCTGCATGCCCCACAGATGCTTAGCAACTCCTCTCATTGGGAGCATGCTGCTCAAAACCACCACCACCTGTGCCCCCAAACACTTTGCTTATAGCACTTCTCTACAGAACTTAAATCCAATCATCCCCCAAAAGTTGAGAGACAAAGTCTCCACCATCATCAACCTCTTTTTTGAACCTCTTTCTTGACTCTGCTCCTCCAATCACGAGATCATCTGGAAGTAACCAGCTTGGCAGTGCCCAAGAACCCCAGCCAGAGCAGGAATGCTTACCTGAATGTCGCTGTGAACGCCTTAGGAACTGTGGTGCCCAGGTGATCTCAATAAACCTGCGATCTTGAAGGCAACATCCCAGGAATGGTGCTGGGGGTCAAGATGGCTGCCAGGACCCTGTTCCAGGCCCCCAAACCCTTTGGGCTCCGGTGTTCACTGTGCCTAGCAAGAAGCATCACCACAACCGCAGAAGGTAGTCCTCGAACCCAGAGTCTGAGCGTTGGGAGACTACAGTCAGGCAGGAGAAATCAGCCAGGGTTTGGGGAGCAGAGTTTAGATGCACAGGCATAGGATACCTGTGTCAATCCGGACAACGAGGTCGAGTATGAACTGAGGCAACCCCAGTTTTCCAGAGTATCTGAGGCCAACCAGGTTGACACCAGCCTCTCCCTTGAGGTATTCCAGGCCATGCTGTTGTACCTGCTACTTGCAGTCACATCACTCTCGTGGGTCACAGTCTAGAGAGCCAGGACTTGAAGCTATGCAGCACCTGGATATGGGTTTCAAGATGGGAGCAGCTGCTGGTGCCCCAGCTGTCTTCAAGAGGGAAGACCCCGGCCAGGTTTGGGCCTGGAAAGGTGGGCACTGGCCTGAACATTAGTGAAAAGGATTTAAGTTGAAGCCTTGCCCTCCTGTGGGTGGGGCCTGCCTGAAAAGGTCCTCAGCCCCATCCAGACCAGGTCCCCCGTTCCCAACACCTCTCCCCAGCAGGAACCAGGGATGGAATAAATGTTTACATGGGGGAAGGGAGAAAAAGGAAAATGCCTTCCAATAGCATGTTCCAACCTTTAATTATTTTAAGTATTTTGGGGAACAGTTTTAGATTTGCCAAAATATCTAAATTATGGGACTTCTTTCACAGAGGATGCGCTTTAGACATTCTGGTATTATGCATAGGGTACTTTACACTTTGTTTTTGTTTATTTTTTTTCCCCTTCTGTTCATTTTGTTACATGTTTCAAGTTCACTGATGATTTTTTTCTTAAGTGTCCAATCTGTTGGGAGTACATTCAGAGAAAATTTAATTTCAGTTATCTTATTCTTCATCCCTGGAAGACTCCATTCATTTTGAAAGACTTCTCCAGTGCCCTTCCACTTTAGGTTCATGTTTCTTTAAAAACTTGAACATATTTTTAAGATCCCTTTCTGCCAATTGTTTCATCTCTGTTATTTATGAACCAAGTTCTATTATCTTATTTTTTCCTCCTGCCTGTGCATCACAATTTCTTGTTTCTTCACATGTCTAGCACTTTTTGATTGGCTACCAGATACTGTGGTTATGCACTAGATAGAATAAAATAAAAAAACTTCCTTGAAAAAGTTTTGGGCTTCATTACAGCATTTGCTTTATATACTCTACACATTATAAACTACACTTTATATACTCTACACATTATATACTATACTTTATATACTCTACAATGCCCTTTGAGCATTGTTTTTAAGCTATGTAAGAGGAAGTCTATATCAGATTTACCCATAGGTCAGGTTTAGCATGGCTACCTTTTTTTAGGGCTTCCTGTATTTCTCCAATAAATTTGCTACATTCCCTCCTATTTATAAATATCAAATGATTCCCAATTCCTGTGTGAGTCTGGGAATTATTCACTTGACAGGTCTCAGAAAACTTTCTCTCACCAGTTTATTTTATATCTACACTGTGCATCATCTAATACACACAGAGACTAGTAGTCAATCAGACTGATAGTCAATCAGACTGAAGAAGTCACCTTAGTGGATTTTTTTAATTCCTTCTTTGCTAAACTCATATCTGCCCAAGAGTCTGACCTGAAAATTCTATTCACCCAGCTCTTCCCAGAGTCCAATATTCTGTCTCCTCCACTCTCCACTCTTATATCTGTCTCCTCCAACCTTCACTACATACTAGAAATTCCCTCTGGACAGAACACAGAGGCATGAGTTCATCATGTATGTGTTTCTTCTTTCAGGGATCCTGGTTCAAGTCATCCCATGCCTGTAAAGAGTTATATTAAAACAGGGGAGCGAGGTGTTGAGGGAAAGAAGAGGTCTCAAAGCTGCTTGATTTTCTAGTTTTTATAGTGTGAATGCTATCTCTCTCATCACTGGCTAGTGAGTCAGAGAAAAGATGAGAATTTGCTTAGAAAATGGTTTGTCCATGGGAGTAAGCAATAAAGCAGCATAAATCTTGTGACAGAAGCTAAACATACTTTGGCCATCTCTGCCAAAGCAGTATGGAGGGAGGATGAGAGATAAGAACAAACAGGGGGGCACCTCCCAGCAGAGGCCAGTTCTGCACCAAAGTCAATCAGCCTCCCTCTCCTACAATCTCAGTGTCATGATGTTACAAAAGTCCCCTCTTACCTCAATGAGAAAGAAAAGGAGAAAAAAGAGGAAAAATACTAAAATGACAAAGATTTCAAGCATGAAAAAAATGAACGATCCATTGGATAAAAGAAATTAGGTTCAGTTGTAGAAACAAAAATTACTTGGTCCTCCCTACAGTGACTTCATTAGGAGGATGTGGCAGCATCACTCTTAATTACCCACTCTCCCCTGTAGCCACTGTTCGCTGATTGCTTTAGATGTGCTGGTTTAAATTCTTAAGTAGACTATAAATTTTTCAGACAATTGTTTAGAATATTCCTTTGTAAATACCCCACAGTATGCTGCACAAGACCACAGGATGAGAGGGTATGACCCATAAGTCCACCTCAAATCACTTGCCTATTTCTCTTACTCGTTCTTCTCCAAAGTTCCTTGAGAGCTTATGATCATCTATTCTATCTTTTCTAGTTAGACAAGAACAACCTTATTCATAAGATTTTCCTGGACAACTTTCTTTGCTCACATTTTCTCCCATTGTCACACAGTATATCAGACAATTTGCTCTACTATCTTACTCTGGAAAACAGGGTCATTGTGTTTGAAAACATCATGACTACAAGAAACTCAGATTTTTGTATCACTTTTTTGACTTCCAAGCTTGACTACACTAAATACGATTAAATTGTCAAATAGTCAAATAAAAACAGCTTAAAAATATCTTCCCATTTCCCTTTCCAAAAAAAAAATTTGAAAGCAAAAATATACCGTATTGTGTTACAAAGCATTGCTAGAACACTAAAAATATTTTGAATGTTAGTACAAAGTTATGGCAAGACTTAGTGAGAGTATGACTGTATTTGAAATATATCACTATATTTTATCTTTTAATTTGCATATAAAAACCATATTAGTGGAGACTCTCCAGGAGAAAACAGAGTGGGGGAAGTCTCTATTGACGGGGAGCTAAGTGTTAAGGGAAGGAAGCAGCTCAAAGCTGGTGATTTTGACTAGAAACAATCAACATGGATTGCATAACTGATTATACTTTCAAAAAATAGTGACTATCATTTGTAATGGGAATTTGCTTTAAAACTTGCAAAAGGATCTATTTTACTGGCTTTTGGATGTGTGGTCAAAGGGAAGGCAGTATTTCAAAGTCAGTTGTTGCCATAGAGATGTTTATAAATTGATTTTCTATGCTGAGAGGTGCTTTACATATAGGTCATCTAAGGTGAAGCAAATCTCCAACAGATAGACCCCATTTGGGTAGTGCCAATTAAAGAGAACAGGATGGAATAATCAGGAGTAGGTACAGAGGGAAGGAGAGCAGTGAAGAATAAATATTGCCTAATGGAAAAGTTCATTTCAAATTTGTCAAAATACATTGTCTTAACCATATGAAAGACTCAAAAAAAAAATTTCTCATCCCATAGAGTGTTTGCAAATTTTGGGTTTCTATAGATCATCTACTGAATATTTGTCTTATCAATCCAATATCTCTGAACTTTAATTTCCACATTCATAAAATGGGAGATTGATCCCAACTATGCAAGTCATAGGAGATATAAAGAGAAAATATATGTAAAAGGCCTAGCATATTTCTCAGAAGATTGTAAAGAGATTTTAGTTCCTCACCACATCTCACAAGACACCTATAAGATTTAGCTTATTAGATAAAACCTCAATACTCTATTTTTATTGATAAATCTCTACTAAAATAGTCATAAAACTATTGAAACTCATTTAGCTTTTCCATGACCTGCTCATCTACTCAAACAGATGACTTAAATTAACATAAAGAGATAATGATAATTGGGAAACAGGATGCCCTACTTAATAAGATATCCTTGGGTACAGAGATACAACTTTCCAAATAATTTTATACAAGCAACATATCATTCACTAAAATATAAGTTGAATATAATTGAATCTCTTATGATTCAGAGGTTATTTAGCATCTTTTAGTGCCGAAGGTCAGGAATATTATTTCAGAGAAGAGTTGAAGCACCAATTAACCAGGTTAGTTTGATAAGGAGGATGGGAGAGGTGACTTTTTAAACAGCTTTTGAGTATGAGTGTCCCATGAATGACACTCATTGTCCCATTGTCTTCTCCTTTATCGGAATATGTGAAACACTAAGATTGAAAAACTGATCAGGTCAGGTTGAGCACAAGATGAGCTTATTAGAATTATGAGAGAAATACAGAACAGATTTAGCACAAGAAAGTTATAAGTGCAACTGTATACAGAAGTACAGGCAGAAATTGAATCAGACAGTAAGAAAGTCTACCCAAGTAAAAACCTACATGGTAGGATTATCTTGAAGCTGTTACTTTACTTCAGTATGAGAGCCTGAATTTTTCATAGCTCTTATTCTAACTTAGTGTACTAGCACGTGAAGAACATGTTTGTGTTACAAATCATACTGTCTTATCTTCACGGCATTGGAAAGTATCCTTCCTAATGTGCAGTTAGAACATGAAGAAACTAAAGCCCAGAAAGACTGTATAACTTACATACTGTCAAGCAGCTTGGGGAAACTTCATCGGAATTCAAAAGGATCCAGCTCCAAAGTCACACTGCCTTTATCAAGAGATACTTTTCTACTTACAAGTCCAAAATGATTGTACCAACCAAACTCAAAGAAGGTGATGAGGCAGAACTCTAACTTTGACTTATTACTGAGAAATACATTGACAAATAGATAGAATACTGATTTAAAGTACTGCTGCTTTCTCTTAACACACTTCTCAGAGACCTGGTTGAGCTGTAACCATTCAGAAGATCTGAGTTATGGTGTAGCACTGATTTGCCTGTAAGTTTCAGTACAAGGAAAATGTAAAAGTTGAAAACAGTGTCTTGGGTGTACAAGATCAGAACTGAATAACTCATCCTACTGGGAGTTGCCAACTTAGGACAAAGCACTAAGAGGCAGTACAGATAGAAAGCCAAGCTGAAAGAGATCACACGGTTGTAAAGAAAGAATGCCCCAAAAAATATCGTCATGTCTGCAGTAAATCTCAGGATTAGCGATGAGCAACTAAACTTGGGAGGCAGGAGCCAGGTGAAAATCTCTGAGAAAGTACAGTTAAAGACATTTCAAACTCTCTCTTTTAGAAAAATCTACACAGGAACCTAATGCATCCATAGAGAGAAGTTTTAGGAAGCATAAAGTATAAAGTATTGACATATAAAGTATTGACAGAGTCAGAAGAAAAAGAAGCTATCATTTGAGAGTTGTCATATCAGTTTCATGTAGCCTTCCAAATTAGAAAAAAAAAAGCAATATAATACACTTCAGAACATGCAATCACATAATTATCCACATCATCCCATAATCATCTGTCAATATTGTTGAAGTTATGCTGATCATCTAGTTCTTCACTTCACATTTTCAATTCCCACCTTCAGTCTCACTCTTGTTTCCTGAACAGAAGTAGGAAAGAGAAACAGAAAAAATTCTTGCACATTCATCTGTTATTTTATCTTTCTTGATATGCATTCCCACTCTTGTTTAGTAAAACACAATGAAATTTCCTTTGAGAACCACTGCCCTGGTTGAGTAAGAACTCACCTTCTCTTTTAAGATACATTTACTATGCAGGCTAAGAACTTGAATATATGCTAATCCTTTGATATAAGAGATGGATTCAGGTTTGGACACATAAGCCAAGTTGAAGAGAGTTTCATAAAATGGAAATTATATCATGGATTTTGAGTGATATTGAGACTGTGGCACTCTCTGTTGTTATGCTAGACTGGAAGGATGTAAACTAAGAATTGCTATGGTCATCTGCTGCTATGATAGAAAAACCTGCCTGATGAAAGTAGGAAACATTAGTTAAAAGATGAAACTTAAGTTCAACATACCTAAGTATATTTCCCTCTTTGTCTTACACTTATGTGAACAATAAACTAATTGAAGTTGTCATGCAAATTTGAGCAAAACTAGAAACACTCCAAGTCCTTAAGGTTTTCACTCAGTCTGAATGGAGTCAAACCCAGACTACTGAGCATGATGATTTTAACATCAGTCTTTTTTTGACTAAACCTCAGGCAGATTTCTTCCTTTTTATAGGCCCATCTTCACTCTTTGTAGAACACTACTTTAGAAAACTTAGTATTGTAAATTCTGCATCTACTGTTTTGAGGGATAAAGTTCCCAGTCTCTTATTGGTTTTAAAACGCAGGAATGTTCCAAGGACCAAGGATGTAGATGCTATGCCTTTGAAATGTAACCACCAAAAAATAATGTCCTTATATCCTAGTCTGTAGGGGAAAGCATGAGCCTAACTTATTAATAACCAATTAGCAAACATACAAACTTAACTTACTGATCAACACCCCCTTCAAACCATCCAGTACTTTTCCACTTGCTTATTCTGGAGCTTAAAAAACCCTTCTGCTTTTTGTTTCAGCAGAGTTGAATTCAAACTCAGTTCCTCGGTGAGACAGTCTGAATAAAGTCTGTATTGTCTATTTAGCTCTGATACAGTTTTCCTTTGGCACTACCTTATGTCAACTGCTTTAATGTAAGAAAATATATCTATGTATTTTGAAGATGATTCAGTTACATTTTTCTGTGACATGCAGCTAAAAATAACTAAGTGAATTGTTAGTATTTTCATTAAATCATAGCAAATTTGAAATAATTTGAAACTCACTTTATGTTTATTTTTCTTTAATTATATTTTTATTTTCCTGCATTACAAAGCAAGAATAACTTCCTTAAATATCTTTTTCTATTATTTTATTTGTCAATTTCTCCTGTCAGAGTCATAAGCCATATATTCACCCTAATAACTAAAACAAAAGATTTTGCTATTGTCTCTAACTCCTCAATTCTTCTGTTACTTCCTCACTCTCAAAATAAGAAGATGAAAAAGAATGTGCAGAGAACAAGAGGAAAAAATTAGAAAGAGAAAGAAGAAAAGGGAAAAGAAGAGGAGAAAGGGGAAGAGGTGAAGGGAAAAGGAGAAGGAAGAAGTGAAATCAGAGATGCAAAAGAGAAGAAAAATATTAACTTACTATGTATCAATATGTAGCAGTATGAACTCCCTGAGTCTTTTCCTCTAAAATGAACTATGACCTTGTATAGGTTGAGGGATTGATACAGAGCACTGTCTCTGAGTTGGCTAGAGGTGATGCATCAAGTGAAGCAAAAGTTAGGTCCTTGAAGAGGTGAAAATAAGCATCGAAGGACATTATGCAAGCCCACTGATATCTGAACTGTGACTGAACCCTACTAGCTCCAGGTCCTTGGTTGAACAACACATATTTGCTCAAACTCAAGGTGTTGTTTTTCACATGTTCCATTTGTGACCTTGGTCTCCTTCTTCCACTCTCCAGGTCTGTGGCACTTGGTCAGGTATTAACTTAACTCCTGTCATTTTGTGAAAAAGACTCACGCCTATCTCCTTAGGTGTGCCTGATTTAACTTCCCAGAATAATCTCAAAATAATACTGTTCTTTAACTGGTGCTACAAGGGACAAAATCTGCAGTAGTTACTATTCTTTCTACTGAATTTTGTAAGGGGAAAATATTCCTTTATTTACCAGAAACATAGCTCTAATATAGAGATTTAAATTGCAAAAATTATCTCTCCTTATCAGTATCAGATCACAAACAGATCATTTTGGGGGTAACATTTAACAGAAGGTACATTTTTAAATTGATTTAAGGCAACTGAATGCTTCTTGGAAAATTAAGCCCATCTCCTGCCAGTCTTTTTAGCATTAGGTCATCAGATATTTACAATGTGAAAGGAAGGTCACAGCAAAACTATTCCTTTGATGGACTCATAATTGAAATATTGTAAAAATTTTATTGGGTAAAAAGGCCAAAGGACCTCTAAAATTTGGACCCTAAAATGTAATGTGAGTGGGTAATGTAAAAGATTCTGAGTAGAGAAGGAAAGGGAAAAGGAGGATATATATGGACCTTGAAATACAGAATGAGATGCACATTGTAGATTTTTTGATTTGGAAACAGTGAGAAAAGAAACTTGAGTACCAAGTCGGAGTCAGGATTTCTTGATATAAGAATTTATTGAACTCCTGCTGTGTAATAGGCTGCCTACTAGACAGGAAGCAAACAAAATCAGTCATGACACCTACCTCTGGATCTCATCAGATCTCCATAGAAATGTTTTAGTCAAGGTTCACAGAGACTTTCACTGATGTTGTATTTGATTTTCATGATATTTCTACAAGAGAGGCAAAGCATATATGGAAATCCAGGGACAAATAAACTGGATTTAACATCATTTAACATCTGAGTACAGAGTTATTAAATGACTTGTCCAAAGCAGGAACTAACACTACTGGGCTACAGCCTGAAGTCCTCTGAAAGCATGGTCACTGTTTTTAGATTTTACATATCTTTTACATGTTTTGGTCGTTGCCTCCATACTAATGTCCCAAAGGCATAGTGTAGTGTTATCATCCACGTTTTTGTCAGTATAATATTCCAAACATGATCATGATGGTATCTACTCATGAAGCATATGGACTCATGAAGCAGCTCCCTGAAGAACAGAAGTGGGGTTCTATTCTGTTTGGGACACTTGTGAAGGTGTGGACTATTGAACTCTTTTAGTTTGTTTTCCCTTATCTGTAAATAAACCTCTAAGTTTATCCTTATTACTAAAGTTTGCTCTCTAGGCAGCAGCTTGTATTCAGGCGGGATAACCCACAGTGACAAAAATTAAAAAGGGGGTAGTCTCATATTCCTGACATCAATAGGAAGAGGAAATTTGGTCATAGACAAACACACAAAGAGAGACACAAAGAAATAAATAATGCAAGGACACAACAAAAAATGCAACATCTGCAAGACAAAGAGAGGCCTCAAAAGAAAGCAAACCTGCCAACCCCTTGATCTTGAACTTGAGGACTCAAGAACTTCAAGGACATTAATTTCTGTTGTAAAAGCCACCCGGTCTGTGTTATTTTGTTATGACAGCCCTAGCAAACTAATACATTCATGTATCTACTTTGATGTATATTTGAAGTGAAAATGCTCTGCGGTAAAAAACTGGTTTTAAAAAAAGATTCTCTATGGATGAATGACTTTCAAATAAATATCTCATCACGAAGCCTTTTCTGTGAGCTCCAGCCTCTCACAAACAACGGCTCTCACCTTCACTTGGATGCACAGCAGGAATTTCAGTAATAATAAGATCAAAACAGAACGATTACTCATTGCCTAAAATCTACATCTGCAAGACTTCCTATTGTAAAAAAAATTATGACCACATACCAAATAACTTAGTCCTGAGTTCAGTAAGGTATCTGCATCCTTTTCCACTCACTGACCATAGCTTATCTAATAGCAACAATATTGACTCATCTTCCAAAATATCTGATATCTGTCCAGCACTCTTTATCTTTATCATAATTTCAAGACAAGATCTTACCTTGTTGAGACCACTGCTTTAACTTTCTCACCAGTCTCACTTCTATCTCTTTGCTGACTTACAATGAATCTTCCACAAAGAAGCTAGACAAACCTGGAAACAGTTTGAAAGAATGACTCAGCTTATATTATTACATGTTTGAAATACACCAATGCACTTCATTACATTCCAGATTCATTATTTCATACAAGGTCCACTATATTGTCCTTGTCTCTCCCTCAGAGGTAAAATTTTGTTGTTTTAAGTCTCTGTGATTTGTTGGGAGGTTGAGTGGGGAACAGAGAATGAGCCGATCTTTATTACCGGCCTATAACTTATCCTGAACTGACTGATAAAATACTTATTACAGTTAAAACTTGACTATCATTGTTTTTTATTTATTTATTTTTGAGACTAGGTCTCACTATTTTTGCCCATGGAACCGCAGGCTCATGTTGCCCGGGTACCACAGACTCAAGCAATCCCCAGCCTCAGCTTCCCAGGTAGCTGGGATTACAGGCACACACCACCATGCCCAGCCATATATTTTTGGAGACTAGGTCTCGCTACGTGCCTCCAGTGGGACTTGAACTACGATCCCTGGCCCCATCCATGGCTTCCTAGGCTGTGGCTTACAGGCATGGGCCACCATGCCCGGATATCATTGTTTTTAAATCTGCATGTTTACTTCTCCTCTGCTCCCAACTAGAAGACAAGTTCTTTGAAGACAAGGAATGTGTGCTTATGTGGGAACATGATGGGACTTCAAATAGCTAATGGAGATAAACCGAAGCACTTGGAAGGAGGAAGTGAAGACAGGTCAAGACAGCATGTGTGCTGTGTCTCAGTGTGGAAAACAATGTGGGGGTGATTCTGGCTTTAATATCTCATCAGGGGCTTTAAGTTCTGGCTTTAGGGCACTATCCATGGAGATAGTCCCAATGAAGATTAGGTTGTGACTTGAAGGACGCTGAGTAAAAAATTTAGGATGGAGATATCACAAGACACAAACTGGAGGTAGGGGTAGAAATGATGTAGGGGTAGAAACATAGTTGTTAAAACAGCTATGAAGTGAAAAACTCTCAGGTCTCAACTGCTGTAGAAAGTGACAAATGCTGTAGAAAACGTCTGGAGGTACAGACCAGAAGTGGGGAATGACAACTAAGGGCCATTTTAGAGAATTAGCCATCCTCACAACTCAACCTAGTCATACACTAGAGGTACTCAATTTAATAATAGGTAACAAGTCCATAAGGCAGCACTACACCCAAGAGTACCCCCTGTGTCCCTGTGTTTATGTAGATGACTTCTTCTCCTTTTTTTTTTTTAATATAATAAACCTGCCCTTTAGGAAATAACCAGGCATCTCTGCCTTGTGAAGAAATTCATGGTGTGCCACTGATTGAGGAGCACTGGTGAAATTTTTCTCAGAGGCAACCCAAGGATCCCATTCTCTGAATGTAACACCTCTCTGAAACAACATCAGGCTAAATGAATTTTGTCCCCTTCTTTTGGGGATGTGTTCCTTCTAACTCCCTCTGCAGAGAGAGAAAGCAGATGCATATATAAGCTGAGGCCTCAAGCCATGTTGAAGAGGAAAGAATCCACTTCCTGTATCAACCAATGGCCTTAAATTCTGTTTTCTCACCCCTCCCACCACTTCCACCCTCCTCCCAACCCAACCCCCCACCCCCGTTTTCTGGCCTATAATGCCAGTGTTGGCATTTTAGTCAATGTGGACACAATGTGAGCTTCACATAGGAAAGCTTCAAGAATGAGTTCATGGTGAATACTTTTCAGATTGACTTCTGGGCATTTCAATCTGCATGACCTGGCCAGTGGTAAGAGGGTGATAGAAAGAAGCAAATAAATGTGAAAGGAGAACCTCTATTTACATTTGATATAAACTTATCTTCTTTTTTTCTCTTTGTGATCAAAGTAAAAATTAACATGTAGGACAAAACAAGGAAGTAAGCTCTTTAAGTAGTACATTAAATGTGGAAAAATAAAATCCTTCAGAGCACTACCCTCTCCCTTGAAAGTTGACATGCCATTTTAGAGTAAGCCTGCTTTGTTTAAGCTAGATTTGCATCTTAGTAGAAGCTTACAAGCAAGTAACCTGTGAGGGGATGGTTGCCATGACAACTCTAATGAGCCTGTCCTCTGACCAGAGATATGGCAAGAGAGAATGTTTGTGTTCCCACTTATTATCATATTGGTCTCTCTTTCTGGACAGGGAGAGAGCTGATAAATCACTCTAGCATAGGAAAGTATTTATTAAATCTCACAGTGAGCCATTCAAACTTTAAATAAGTAAGAAGAGAATTCTACAGCATTTAAAAAAAATAAAGGTCATCTCAAAATCCATTTAGATAAAAATTGCATTGTGTTTATAATGAGTGAATCTGAAATGAAATGCTGTTTACTAACAAATAACCCATTAAATTTACCATTAGTCTAATTTATCCAAATATACATGCTTATATAATCTTGCCCATTGGTAGTTTCAAAATCTTTCTCACTTGATAATTAAATCGGTAATCTTTCATGTGCCTTTTCACTAAATAAGTATTAATCAAGCACTATAAATTTAATACATATTATATCCCTGTACTATATTGACTCTTCAGATTTTACATGGCTATTCAATATTAGGCCAAAATTTATGGATTCTTCAAATGTAAATGGCGAACAATGAGGTTCAGAGTGTTTATACCATTTCTGAGGCTGCACCATAACCCCACCCTGTTTGACTGGGCATTTACCCACAAGTAACTTTGAATGTTTCGTGTGAAAACTATGTCATCTGGTCTTTCCCTTTCTTCTCTTTCTTCCACACTAATTGTATTAAACTTATTTTCCATTGAAGGTCTTATGCACTGGAGTACATTTTGTCTTATGCAATGCATAAGCAGAACCCATTTAGAGTATCCAGAGTTAGGGGTCCTGGGGTACCACTCACCCTGCCCAATAATAAGGTAAGAGATTCATTTAGGAAATAATTAATTAAATGATGAATCTTGAGACCAAGACTCATGACACAGATCTGACACTAACTGGAAGGATGTTCCAAGGCAAGATTTTTTCAGTATGGTGCTTTAGTTTCCAGAAACTATTACCTAATAAAGTCACTCTCTACTTAGAGCAGAACTCACTGGATGTGAATAGAACTAACTACAAAAGCAGTGAGAGTTCTGTTTTTAAAAGAGGCCTTTAACAATAAACTGAATCCTAACACACCATATCATTCTATAGCGAAAACTGGATTTAAATGAGGTAGGCTATGAATGTTTTTAAAGTCAGCTACTGAGAGATGTCTGTAAAATACCAGTTATGACTGCAAATTTTTCTGTCATATATTTTAGCTGTATTTTTGCTTCATATATTTTAAAGCTATATAATTGAGGTACACAGATCTGTGACATGGGTGCAATAGTGTTAGATTGACTTCTCGCTTTGAAGTATTCTTTTATATTTCTAACATTCTAAGTATTTTCTAATAGTGCTTCTAATATTACCTACAGTTTATTTTAATATTTTTTGTAGTTCTATCAGCTCTTTCTTGTTGGTATCTACATGTTTTATCTTATTCCATTAATTCTCTTTTCATCTTTCTGTATCTCTATAAGTGTGCCTGTTCAGCCTTTCTGGTCATTCGCTCCTACCTGCTTCTCCTCTCTCTTTCTAATCCTGAAAAATTGTAGAAGAAACTATTGTGCTTTGTAGATATTTTAGCCTCCCTCACCAAGCAGCTCCTAAAGGGGAACCAAGTTATATACATTTGGGGGTAGGATCTCTGCCAAGGACTGCAACATTAGAGAACAACTTATTCTGCCCTTACAAATGTTTACCCTTGCCTTATGTCCTATTCCTCCCATCATCACAGACATTACAGCTTGGTAAAAGTCCCAGACCCTCCTTCATTGTTCCTGCCCTCATGTCCCCAGAAGTCTGATGAGCTGCTCTTTCTCCTGATAAAGCCCTTTGCTAGCCTGGTGCTCACACATCCAGAATTGGCAAACACTCTAAGGAAAACATTCCTCTTGCTGTGGAATAATTATCCCCCTCTGGAATTTTAATTCATTTATTTCAATTCTTCCTCTGTTCTCTGATGTCTTTAAAGTTTTATTTCTTTTTAATTAAAATCACTTTTGACTTTTTCCAGTTGTATTGAAGATGTTAGCTGCCACATCCTACACAGAAATGGAAAAATACACACACAACGTGAGCATGATGTTAAAGAGTTCAACTTTAATGTCTTGAAGCTAAATCAAAGTTTCTCAAGAGTACGCTTCTGATCCTCAAATGTTTGTTTAAAATAATGTTTTCTATAGCTCATTCTACACCTGTCAAACCAGTATCCTCAAGCAGACAATGTCTGTATTTTTCTGGGCCCTCTCAGGTGATTCTCAAGTGTAGCCACAAGACCTCAGAGACCAATGGTAACAGAACTCAGGAGAGAAAATGCCTGCTTAGTCTTGGTGTTTATAGTATATCTTCATAATCCCAAATACTGTTAGGAGTCATGTGAGGAATGAAGAAGAAATGAGACGGAAGAGATTGATGACAATTAGAGAGTGATCAACTCACAGACCGGGGATCACAAGCATGATCGGAATTGGTCTGATTTAATGCAATTGTAAGCATCCTTATATAGTTTGGCAGGGAATAATCACAATAATCTAGTAGGGAAGGTGAAACCCGATTCCAAAGTGTACATGACAAACAGCAGGGGTACAGGTGATAACAGGAATCTAACTCTGGGGGTAAATCATCATCATCATATTAGTCATAGGTCTCCTGAGACATTCCAAAGAGGTTAGAAGACTGTGTCACAGGTAAGGGACTGGCTATAGATCACCCTCTGGTGTGCCAGAGAGGATGAGATGAGATAAAAAGTATTCTTTTTATCTCATAGCTCTTTACTTTTTATCTCATAGCTCATCCCTCATCCTGTTCCCATGTCTCTCAAAATACCTAATAAATATTAATGTCAATTTAACTAATAACAATAGGAAGTACTTGTGATGAATTATTAGCTACCTGGCACTTTTCTAAGCTTTTTACAAGAATTCATCACCTTGAGGTTCACAATGCATTGCGGTCAGTTCTACTATTGTTCCAATTTCCAGGAAAGGAAACTGAGGAACAAATTGAGCAAGAAACTTGCACAATGCTCAGTGATTCCACAGTAAAGCAGAGACATAAACCAGGATACCTCTACATATCAGGCCACATCTAAACCACTTGCACTGACTTGCCTCTTGTAATAAATATCGAAGGAATATAATCTGAGAGTTTTCATATAGTTTTTCACTACAAAAGCTCTTATCTTCAACTACAATACTTACTAAACATTTACCATAATTTTAAATAATAAAATTAGAAGACAGAAAGGGTGATGCATTCTGTTAGTAACACTGTAGAAACCTTCCAGAAAGATCACCCATTTAACTGCCACATCAGATAAAACAATAATACTCCTCATTTCCTCCATAAACTGTCTGAGCAATTGCCTCAGGCGCCTGCATGCTCCAGGCACCTATGTACTTCTTGCATCATTTGAACCATATGCTCATCTGAAATCAATTGGCCTTATCCCCAATGTACAGTTACATCTGTTATTGCAATTATATAATCTATTCAAAAATGTTTATCAACTGATAAAATATGTTAAAGAGACATGGCACATTAATGTAAAATTTTTGCTATTGAAAAACTACAGAAGACCGGGTGGAAACTGTCAAAGGTCACAAGGTTATGAATTTCAGTTATTTTGATCACCGCCTTTAGATTTTTGACCCTTGGTGCACTAGAAAGAAAATTAATGGGAAATCTTAATTGAAGTACTATCAGTATCCTATCTGATGTCACATATGGTCAGAGAGGACTTGCTTGACTTTTTATCAAATGATCAGCAAATACATAAAATTATGTAAGAAAAATGCTTAAAATCTAAGTTTATTTGTTAAGAAATTTTTAACAATCAAATTCAGGTGTCTACTCATATGTCACCCAATTCATAAGAACTTTTCCTGACTACCTATCACAAAGTAGGGGTCCTTCTCTTCCATGACATTCTCTACAACCTTTAGCCAACTTTACTTTTGTCTTAAAAAAATCAACTCTATATGTTTATATTTCTTTGCACATATTTGTTTTCCTTATAAAAGCAAAATAATGCTGCTCCAAAGATGTCTACATATTAACCCCTGTACCCTCTAAATATGTTGCCTTGCAAGGAAAAGTGACTTTACACATGTGAATCAAGCTAAAGACCTTGAACTGGGGAAAATATCTTTGAGTAAATGTGAAGACCTAATTTCATCACATGACATCTTAGGAGAACATTTTCCAACTGAGGTCAGTGTCAGAAAGAGAGAAATTTGCTGACTTTGAAGATGTAAGTTGACCATGAACTCAATGAGACAAAAATTGTGTTAATTTTTGACCTTACTCCTAAAACTAGAGTAGTGATTGGCATAGAAAAGATTCAGTAAACACAGTGGATGGATGAATAATGGATATGCTGATAAACCAATTAAGTCACTTCCTTCTAGTCCTGACATCATTGCATAAGGGAACTTTACAGAAAAAAAGACTCAAAGTGATACCATCTATTGAGTACTTTGTATTAGTAAGGCATATATGTATATATATATATATACACATATATATACTCATATATATATATATATATACATATATATACTCATATATATATGAGTATATATATGTGTATATATATATATATACATACACACTCATTTTCTCATTTCACCATCACAGCAAACATTATGTGTATAGTCTCCATTTTCCACAATCTGGGACTCAAAGGTACTAAGTAACTAGGACAGGTAAATTTAGTTCAACAATTGAGTCTCATGTTCAGACACTAATTAAAAGAATAATCAAATTTATTTAAAGATGGTCAGTAAAATAAAGGTTAATAAAGGACAACTGAATGCATTGGTGACCTTGAGATGAAAGAGGAGGTATTTATTTAATCTGTACATAGCAAGGCATTCATGTCTAAGGCCACTGTGTGTGTGTGTATGTGTGTGTGTGTGTGTATGTGTGTGTGTGTGTGTAAGAGAGAAAGAGAGTGTGTGTGAAATAAACTTAGTATTCCCGGGACTTGAGTACCTCAAAATACAACAATTAGGCACTCTGTTTAATTGGATTCCCCATTAGAACTCCACATGTAAAGTAATGGATCATATGTGCCCCTCATCTAGGAGGTCAGCTTATAAACACTGTCAGCATATTTTTCAGAGGCTTCTTGTATCACAACTAGAGTTTGAGTCAGTTTCCCTGCTCTCTGGTTTACCTCATAAGCAATGAGTAGCTCAGTATTTCCTGACCCCAGCTCCCAGCTCTCTTTCTCACCTCTGACTTTGCTGAGGCTGAGCAAGGCTACATGTAAAATAAGCCTGGACTCAGAAGGTGGGTCTTGATATTGAAACAGTGTCATTTAATTGAAAATATAGGGAGGAAGAGGGAATGTCACTTTCTGACCATCCATATGATGCAGGCATAGCTGAACTAACAGAATTTCAATCACACTCAGGTATAGTGATCAGTTCAGTCATTTCTCAATTTTATAACTACTCTAAACCTGTTTCCTCATCTATTAAATAGGTATCATAATAATGACTGCATTAGATAAAATGAATAAACAGGATAAGACATTTTCTTCAAGAATTTCACAAAGTTGAAGCATTCCTTAAAGAAATAAAGTAACTTTAAAAATCAACAATGAAAATACCCTAACATGGATAGTTTCTGGTAAATCTTGAGTCATTTGAGAGCAGAACCAGCAATAAGATTTGAGATGCCTTTCGATCTTCCTATGATAGTTCATTTCTGAATGGCAACTAAATACTAAACCTATATCACCTGAGAACCTATGGAATGGACAAGTTAGCTAGCCCTCACTCGTTGCTGCTACAAATCTGTTTTATTGGGGGTATAAACCAAAGTGTCAGAAAGGCCTGCATCTTGGCACTAACAATCCAGATTGGGGAGAGAGAACACAAGCACAATAGATAAGTAAATTGTAAAGTACATTGTAAGGAAGAAATTGTTAAGGGGAAATAAAGGAAAATGGTGAGTGAGGAAAGGGATAGCATTGCAATTTTTAAAAGAAAGTTCATAAGGTAACACACTAAAGCGATATTAAGAATATCTTGATTAGGCCGCATTTGTAGGGACCCAGGTGAAGAGCATTCTAGGCAATGGAAATATTTATGTGAAAGTTGTAAAATGAAAAGGTGCTGCCCAAATAAAAACACAGAACTTAGCACTTGAACTGTCATTTAAGCCTGGATATGCCAGCCAGTGTATAAACCTAAGCCAGGAGTGGTTCAAGGACAGGTATTCCAACTTGCAGCCTTAATTTCATAGCAGAAACTAAGGTTTATATGACCCTTGACTTCTGATCCAATTCTCCCCCCCCAAAAAAAAAAACTCAATCATTACCTCCTTTCTATCTTTATTATATAAAACTGATTCTTCCTCTTTGCTGGAATTAGAGAATCAAAGGTCTAGACCTCTCAATGGGGACCTGAGCATATTCAAACAAGGAACATCTTATTTCAGCATAAAACATGTCTTCAAACTTGAGGGGTGGGCCCCGTGTTTAGTTCCAGTCTTTGGAAGAATACTCATGTCTGTGTTGCTCCTCGCTAAACATCAATCTCTTCAACAATAAAAGTATCACAAAGCTCTGAGAAGCAGCCTATCCTTAGTGAATAATGACTCCCATTTTCTAGGTAGGGAGGTGTTAGCCAAAATATCATCCATTTCAAAGACTAATATGTGTGAAACAGTCTCAGCCTTCAAATCACTCTGGGAAAACATATTTCAACAGAGTTTTATTTAGAGTCTCACTAAATTATCTCAAAATTATCTCCTGAGTTGAAGAGGTATACAAAACAGAGGAAGGGGAGACAGGAAGAAATGTTCAACAAGGGTCTTACTGGCCACATATGAACCTTAATCTCCACAGTAATCCTGTAATGACAACTTGTTTGCCTGTACCATTTCACAAGTAAGGAAAATCATACCCACAAAGATTATGCCATTGACCTAAGGTTCCCTAAATAAGAAAGAAATAGAAGAACAATAGCTAAAGTTCAGATTTCCCCAAACTTCAAAATCCATACTCTTTCTACCACACCAATGCTGCATTCTGTTGAAGTATGAAAATATAGCACATTTAATATTATAGTTAGTGTGTTCTCCCATTTACTATCACAGCTGATCATGGCCTCTGTCTCATCCTACTTCTTAGCAGAATGCATGGGGTACATTCCTTTGCCATCGAGCTTATCATACAATAGTACTTTATTGTTTTTCTATCTGCCACTTCTAAAAATCTGTGTGTTTCTCATGGGGGAAGGGCAATATTGTATTAATATTTACAAATATACTAGCACATAGTATCCCCAGAAATATCTGAACTATCAAGCTATCCAACAGAAGATATGGAAACATCATGAGAACATAAACTCAGCAAATTAATGAAAACTATTAATTGAATGAATAGCTATTAATTTTTATAATATTAACTGTGAATTTAGTTTTATGGATTTTAGGCCCAATTGTGATTCAGTCATTGATTCAATAAAGAATTCTTGAAATATTACCAATCCCTGCATGAAATAAGAGGGACACATTTGGTAATCAAAAGAAAGAGTATTCCTGCCTTATTGAGATTTTATTTTAGAGGCTGAAGTATGTAATAATAGACAAGGAAATGCAAATTTAGCAGAAATAAATAGGAGGAATAAAGGAACTGCTTTAGACAAGGAAAGAAGAAATGGCCTCTTTAATGAGATAATACTTGCGTATAAGGCACAGCAGCTACACTACGACAACTATGACACAGCCAGGGTTTGTATTTTGCTGTGAGAGAACTATAGCACCAGAGTACAATGAATGAAGGGAAGCCTATGAAACTGTACTAAAAGATGGATTCCATAGAAAATTACATAAAATATTTCTTCACAAAAGGCTCAAAAAGTTAAAAAAAAAAAATCCATCCACATGTAGCTCTGAATGCAGATAACTGATGAGGAGAGCATATAACAGTCAACTCTGATAGCAGTGCCAAACCAGACCAGCAGACACTCAGTGTGGACATTAAAAGGAAGAAGAGCAATTCAAGAAGATAAAAATAGGGAAGCATGTGTTAGAAAAAGAGGTAAGGAAAAAGAAGCTTCTTATTGTCCTTGCTTCAATGTAAAATGTATCTTAAGCTGCAATATCTGCAAGACCTTTCATCAAAAACATCACCAGGACAGTCTTTATGAGTTTGATATAGAATCATAGAGTCCAGTGTGCTATTCCTAGTTATACATGGTTATTTAATTAAATTAATTGAAATTTGTTAAATTTAAAATTCAGTTCCTCACTCAATATGCTACAGTGTTCAAATGTTCAATAGCTACAAGTGTCTAATGGTTGCCATATTGGACAGCATAGATCCATAGATAAATGGATTACCATCATTGTAAAAATTTCTATTGGGCACTGCTGATGTAGAGTTTTCTCACAACATCTAATCAATTGTGCATTGATAAAACCTAGCACAGTCCTTCACATACAGGAGATGGTCAATAATGACTTCTGAAAATCAAAAAGACTGGATTCAAAATAAATAGGAAAGATAGGATGGGGAAGTAGTTACAAGAAAATATGAGTCACCACATTTTAGTATTTATTTAAATACTATTATTTAAATATTTAAATATTATTTAAATACTAAATAGTATTTAAATTGAAACTTTATATCAAGAGATTTGGTAATAAAACTTTCTTCCTAAATCTTCAATGCGTGATTTTTTTTTTTTTTTTGAGACTAGGTCTCTTATATGTTGCCTGGGATAGTCCCAAACCCATGGACTCAAGTGATCCCTAGCCTAAGCCTCCCCGGTAGCTGGGATTACAGGCACTTGCCCCACACCCAACTATTTTTTTAGAGACTAGGTCTCGTTATGTTACCTAGGGTAGTGTAGAACCTGCAGACTCAAGCAACCCCTGACCTCAGCCTCCCAGCACTGGGATTACAGGCGCAAGCCACCATGCCCAGCCTAAGTATGATTTTTGAGGGATTTTATTATGTTTCTCTGGTGATATTTCTAGCATTGAATATGCATTTCTTTGACAACAAAGTCAGATCAAGTAAAAATGTATATATACCAACAAAAATAACCCAACCAAAAAAAGTGGACAGAAAAGTTAAATAGACACTTCTCCAAAGAAGAAATAGGGATGACCAAAAGGCACATGGAAAAAATGTTTATCACTATTGTCAGGGAAATGCAAATCGAACCCACCATGCAACAACATCTATCACCCAGGAGAACAGCACATATCAGGAAACAAAACAAAACAGACACCAAAAAAACAAAAAACAAACAAACAAACAAAAAAAACCACCACCTAAAACAACAAATATTGTCAAGGATGTAGAGAAAGCAAAACATTTGTACACTCTGGGTGGGAATATAGACTGAAACAGCCCCTGTAGAAAACTGTATGGAGGTTCCTCAAAATATTAAGAATAAATAAACTACATGATCTAGCAATTCCTCTCCTGAACATTTACCCAAAGATTGCAAAAACACTAACTCAAAGGGATATATTGACTCCTTTGTTCATTGCAACATTATTCACAACAGTCTAGTAATGGCAAAACTACATGCCCAAGAACAGGAGAGTGGATTAGGATAATGTGGTACAAACACACAATGGTATATTACACAACAATCAAAAAAGACCAAGTCTTGTTTGCAACAATATGGACAGAGCTAGAGCGAAGTGAAATAAGTCAGGAGAAAGACGAATACCAGATGGTTTCACTCATATGTAGAACATAAAAATGCAAAACAAAGGAACTGACTAAAGTAAACCAAAACAAACTACAAATATGACTGCAGAGTTGAAACTATTAGGGGAGAAGGATAAGGAAGGGAACAAAGTAGGTGGGAGCTTAATGGTCTCTGGTAAAGGACTATGGGTGCTTTGGTGGTGGGTGTGGTATTGTAACATACATTGAGGAGCTAAATCTTCTCCCCTAAATCTTATAAAGTGTTATAAACCAATATTACTTCAATATTACATACAGCTACATGCATCTGTACACCTTTCTTGGATCAAGAATCCAATACATGTTCTTTTTACAGAAAGACTACAGTATTGTCCTCTATGTCACTTGATGCAATTCTCTGCCCAACTTCTGCTACCCTTGTTCACCTTACAGGGTCATTGTGAAAAGCAATCAGTATATAAAACTGCTATCAAGTTATAAAAATGGCATATATTTATTTATTCGATCATTATTGTCATTTGGGGAGTAGCAGCTAAGTTGTGTATAAGTCAATGGTTGATGCTTGGTATGACTCAAACATTAGTCTTTACCAGACTAATAATTAACTTACCTGTTCTGCTACTTATCAAGTCTAAACACCTGTCTTTTCTGTTAATATTTAAATTCACTTGAGAGATTTCATTTTCATTTGTTTGGTTATAATGAAAATATTGAAGTCTGAGTCCATTGTCTATCTTCCCATCACCTGTCCAGCTCCTCTCCACTCTTACTGCTTCTGCTTCAGTCTCAAAATTTTGCTTGTCTTCACTCTGCTTCATCTTTAGGAACAATCAAGGCTTAAGTCAGAAGATGAAAAAAGGCACCACATACAAAAGTAAATGTCACTTATGAAAGGACTCATTTGTCAAGGAACAATAATAAAAGAAAAAGAAGAAATTTTATTGTCTCTATAACGTTCAGCTCTGATATTATTGTTCTAATAGCGTTATCATCAAAATTACTGTGCTGACTCTATTTTATTTACGTTTCAGACTTGCTATGCTTAATATGCTTACACTTAATTTTTTGATTAATCTACCCTTTTTATTTTTGCAGCAGTTTAACTAGGCAATGTCATATTTATTATTTAATCTGAATCTCTAAGATATACCCTGAGATTGTGAGGCAACAGCAATTTTTTCTCTAACTCAGAGAAGTGAAATGATTTGTCCAAGGTCACAAAACTGATTTATAGTAGAACTTGGACCCAAATTTCACTGTTAACTCTTGATTATGTCTCTGTGAGTGAGATATATGTTTGTGCATATATATGCACACACATACGCATACACTGGATTGGTTATTGTCTGCTGTTACACATTTACAGAATTATGAAAACATTCCCTTGAAAGATTATTCTTTCTTTCTCTTGAATATTTGCTTCTCATGTTAATCATGGAATGTAAAATAGCCTTTAAATGCCAACAAGGAATAGAAAGTTCACAGATGGGTCCATCAAGACAGAGGTAAAATTCTTCATAGGGACCTGAAATCAAATCAGCCTCTAGAGTGGGAAGGTATTTTGCTATGAAGACTTTTTTTCCTACTCAGGCTAGAAAGATCAAAATACTGTAGACATGATAAATTTGCAGGGAAATGGAAATAAGGTCACCAACTGACACTGAGCGGAAATGCCACATACCTCTTCAGCACACACATGCAAAAATGGAATTATTCATAAGGTTGACTTTTCAAACTCCCTCCTATTGATTTCTGAAACAGCCTTTTGGCCGCAGGAAATAATATCACCTCTCAATTGGTCTGACAGGGGCTGTGCTCTAACAAAACTCTTTTTGACTGCAGTGACCCACCAGGGATGGAATACTGCAGTGGGCAGAACACCCCCTCATCTCTGAGACAAGTCACACAGTGTGGGCAAGTGAGCAGAGAAGGAAATCTGGAGGTAGAATTGGCTCTTTTAGTAAATGGACTTGAGCTGTTTTTGATACTTGTATTGAACCAACTATAACTGCTCAAAGGAACGTACATGAAGAAAAATTTCTGAAGAGTAGAATGGATAGAACAAAATCTATAATAAGAAATTCCTTGAAAAATTGTGTCCCAACTCCTTTTTAGGACAGTGCCTACGTCTGTCATTCTTTCAACTAGCATAAAATCATTTTTAATCTGAGAGAGAAGAAAAAGTTAATCTCAGCAACTGTTGATAGAAATGAGTCTGGTCAACAATATCCTACAGGAAATTTCTTTATTTACATATATATGCATACACACACACACACATATATATATTTCGTTATCCACAAAAGCATTTTGCCATGTCAAAAGTCAAAAGGATTTTGCAGAATTTCTTTGGAATGATTTGGGAAATATTTTCTAAGTTCTTGTTGATATTGGAGTTGAAAAGGTACAGGATTCGATGATTAGATCCTAGGTAAGAGAGTGAGTCTTGAAATTCACTGCCTCTACATGTTGCTGCTTTTATATCCTGCCAGACTACCAAGAATGATATAAGAGCAAGTCCCTTTATCTGAAGACTTTGCTGATCCCAACCTGAGAAACTTGAAGACTGCACAGTGACACCATTGTGATAGGAATTAAATCATTACACACACAATGGCTTACTTTTCTCATTTCAAAAGTGGGGTGGGGGGTGGATTGCTGTATTCAGCCCACACTCAGAATTTCTCTCCTCTTCCCACTTCATTCACTTTCTCTCCCTAATTTTTATGTATTCAACTCCCCCAATAAAATTATAAAAGAGTATTTAGAAAAGAAGAACAAGACAGCATTTTATGCTTCTTTGCCTACAGACATTTCAGTGATTAGCGCCACCTTATGCAAATAGTGTTTGTTTTAAATGTTTATTAAATAGACAAGTGAATGAAATATTACTGTGACCTTAGATAATGTAGCATCTATCTCCATGTCTCAGTTTCTCCCTATATTTAAATAAAAGTGGAGGGATTGGAAAGGTGGGTCACATAGTCATTAAGACTATGATATTTGGGGCCAGAGAGACTAGGTTTAAGTGCTCCATCTGCACTATGACCTTGAAAAAATGAATTAGCTAATCTAAATATTAGTTATATCATCTTTAAAGGAGGATGTGATAATAACTGTGCAAACTGTAGTGAGTTTCAAAGACAATAATATGTGTACAATGTATAACATAATGCAGTTTCTCAATAAATAGTTGTAGTAATAATAATATAGTATAAAGGTTTGTATTTCTGACTTTCACTTACCATAAATCTTTGTTGGCTCAATTATACAGTTCATTAATCATAAAAAACATAAGAAAGATATCACAAAATGGATCCCTTCTAATTCATTGAGTCCCTGCACTCTCAGTCATTTTCTAAGCTCAGAAACATGATGGAGATAAGAAATAAAATGGTTTTGCTATGCCATTCTCCAGCTTAAACTAAATAAAGGTATGGAGGGGTAAGCAAAAGAAAGACAGAAAGACAGAAATAGTTAAATTAAATACAGTAGTTTAGAGAGAGAGGGTACAATTCATGTTCCCATTAATGTACAATAATATTAATCTCCAATAGCATCAATATGCAAAAGTCACTTACCCCATTGGCATTCCAATCAGAGTTGTCTTATACAGTGAGAGATTATGCCTTAGCTACCTAGAGAAAAATTTTCTGGTGTATGTCCTACACACTAACCAATAAAAACACATGGTTAGTCAAACTATAAAGTTTTTGAAGTGAAGTGACAGTAGGTACACTGAACTAAAAACAGTACCATTCATGGAAAATCAAGAACCTGACAAATTCATTTAGCACTAAATCTTTTGGCATTGCAATGTGGTTTTAAAGTTGAAAATTGATATTGGATGATTTGAGGGCCACCAGTTTTGGAGCATTTGAGATTGCTTTTTGTGCAATTTCCACATGTATGATTGATTAGTCAGCTTTTTTTTTTAAGACTACGTTTTGATCAAATATTACAGATATACAGATATTTAAAAGGAAAAAAAATGTCCTTTTTATATTTACCACCCAACAAGTCCCAATTTGCTACATCTGCATACACAATTGCTTAGAAGGTAATTCATTTTGATCTGCAGTTCACTCATTTACTCAAGAAATATTTTTGAAGGTTTCCTGCTTAGTATGCTTTATTGTATTTGTATATATGAAATAAACATTTTACTAGAGAAAATATAATCAATATGAGTATAGAAGTAAATGTTAAGTAAGCATGCAAATAAATAAGGTAATTTTAGATAGTGATGTGCTATAAACAAACTGGCATTAATTTCCTTGTAAAAATTTTATCATTTTAATTTTCAGCCTTTCAGTCTTTGATCCAATTTTAGCTGATTTGAGTATATTCTGCAACATACACGTGGATCAAAAGTTTGTTGTTTTTGGTCCAGCATCATTTGCTGAAAAGACTACCCTCACACACTGTTCTGATTTGGATATATGCCAAAAGCTTATTGTGTATATATACATGGAGTCAAATTTTGAACTCTTGACTGAAAAGAAAAAATTAGGAAAATATGAAAGGCCAAAGATCATAAAACTCATGCAAGAAGAAGATTGATTATATCCCTCATCTTTTCCACAGGAAGAAACTTTGCCCTCCGGAAACTAGGGAAGGACACCATTATGTGTGTTCAAGGTCACACACCTAAGGCCTGGGGAAGAATCAGTCATTCAGTATATGACTCATGAATGTCTGTTAGGTGAATACATGAGTGAAAAATGAACCTGCATTGCAGGAGCAGATTGTTAGCTTAATGGAGACCCAGAATACCAGAGTAAGAAAGGGCCATTCCAACCTCCCTTATTCACTTTCATCTACTTTTCCATGTATAATACATCTGAAAAGAGGTCTCTGCTTAAAAATATTTCAGACGTGAGACAAAATCAGTCCTACCTCTGCAGCATTCAATTACATGAACCAGGATATGTCCCTTTCTTATTTAAGCCATTTTGGCCAAATGTTCTCTCATTTGTTGCTGAAATATTTCTATCTGATTGACTACTCTAGTACACCCAAAAGGCTATTATTTCCTAGAGAGTTGAAAGGAGAAATGATTTCCCAGTGAGGAGAGTGCTATCAGCAACACCACTAGTCTGTAGGAGCAAGAATGTGTTGCTTAGGTCTGGATACATAAAAACATATAAGCAAACATTTGATTATTACCATAATCATTATTAAATTAGATATCACTTGGTCATTTTGAACAGGGATATTTTACTAGTTTCATAAAATATTAAATTTAAAAATCTCTCTTGCACTAGTGGGCAGGATTGAGTGCATCTAACAGCTGACATTGACAGCACAGAATATGGTGGTCAGTGTAGTTGAACCAGTCAGTCCCAAGTCTGCAGCACACACCAATGGTTTAAGCAAGCCCTGTGATAACAGAATTCTCCAAGAAAGTCTGCTCAACTGTGTGGTGTGTTCTGAGCACCAGAGATGTGGATACTAAAAAATCAGAGGTGGCCATTCAATTCAGGTTTAATACAATCATTTCTCTCTAAAATCAACTTGAAAGGTAAAAATTCCACGTAATAAAAATGCTGGAAGAAATCTGTTAAATTGCTTACAAAGCATTGTATAGATTGCTTCATGTATTTAACATAACAAAGCAACTCCTGTCTGTGAATGCATAATGCATTTCATGATGTATACAATGTACATAAAGAATGCATAGTTTATCATTTTATAGGTTTACTTTATTTTACCATGCACAAAGTATATAAGTTCTCCCCTATTCCATTATACATACAAATGTGTAAACCTTCATTCACCTAGGAGATATATTAGGTGTTCAGTGGTAAATTATAAATATTCATACAGATGTAGATATAGACAGTTATGCTTGAAATCTCTTCCAATCTACATCTACAGTATCAGAAAATTCAGTTTTGCCTTCAGATTCATCAGTTTTCAGGACATCCACCACTGGTTCCAGCTACCATCATCCATCTGTTACAGGAATCACTGCAATAGTCTACTTAGCACTCTCCTTCTTCTATCCTTGAGTCCCTTCAGTCCAGTCTTCTCACAGCAAAAAGAGTGACTGTTAAAACATAAATTAGACCATGTCACCTACCTCTGCACTCCTATCTCAGAGTAAACAACAAATTCCTTACAAAGACATACACAACAGTACACATCCCGGTCCCTCATTTCCTCTCTCATGCCAACTCCTGAATGTCTCAAACCAAACAAGTGCATTTTTAATGGCAGGACCTTGCATTTGCTTTTCTCTCTGCCTGAAATGCTCGTCCTATATGCCTGCATGGCTAATTACTTAATTCTTCAGGTTTTTACAAACATTACCTTTCTTGCCCAAACTCTTCAAGATGTCAATCATCAACCCCTTTTGTATTTTACTAATTGATCTTAGTTATTGTCTATCTGCTCCTTTAATATAAAGGCTTGTGAGAAGTGAATTAATAGAAGTCTTTTTGTTTATAGCAATAGCCCTAGCACTAAGTAGAACTTGGAACAGACTCAATGGCCCATAAATGTTTGTTTGTTGAAAAAATGTATAAGTGAACACATTCAGCTCCTAAAGTCTATGTAGAGATGGGGAAAATTAGCACCAATCAAACCTACATTATATGTTGTTTACCAGTTTGCTGAGTAAAATCATATAAATGTGAAGTCTATGATAATTCTTATACTTTATCTGTAATCAGTTTTAACCAGTGATAAGCATCAATCAATCTGACCAGGATAGACAGTATGTTTCCTGCCCCCTGAAACTCATGCCTGCATAGTCCTTTCTCATTGCTCCTTACTTTTAATCAAGGGGATATGTCACTCCCAGGACTAGATCACATTGTAAGGCAAAAGTGAAGAGAAGTGCAAGTAGAAGTAGATTTCATTTTGAGTTAATCCAAAGGAAAAATATCTGTGTTTGATATAATCAGGTGAGAGTCCTTCTAATAGGGACTGGGCCTCTCTTCAGTTGAGAGTTTCTCCTTGCAGGCAGGAGGAAGTAAACTGCTCTGTAGAGGATGATCACATGTCTTAGACCTGGGAGCAGCCTCCAGGACCCTGGGCCACTTCATCACTCTGAGAATGAACTAGGTGACTGTACCCTTGATGAGTCATCCAGAAAATTGGCTGGAGTTTCTGAATACAGCATATAGAACAGCTCAATTTATCGATCAGAATCTCTGTGACTGAATGTTTGTGCTGTGTTGTTTTTAGAGAAACACAATGAAGTGAGTGGATGCTAGTACAGTGAATTCATGCTGTGTGATGCCCAAGTTCAAGTGACATTGTGTTTCCTTGGACATAGATGGATGATCTAGTCTGTACACAAGAACATACTTACACCAGTAGTACATCTTGGGTACCGCAATTTGCTTTTTAATGGTTTAATATCGATGATTTAAAAAATCATCATCATCAAAAATGACAACTTTTGGGAGTTTTGTACATAGATATTGTGGCATGCTATAGATTTTCATTTTGAATCACCTACAAGAGCAGGTGGCTGCATAGTCAGTTTATAGTGAGAAAGATATAAAGGATTCAACTTGGCCCTAAATCTTATGTTGTCAGTCGAATGTCTTAGTCAATAATTTATCTACATTAGTTGATTTTTCTAAATTTAGTCAATAAGGTTAGAAATTTTAAAATGATTGATATTAAGAAGGGCAGCATGATGTGGAAGGAACATTAGCCTGGTTTATGGATATATTGTTACCACCCCAGTTCTATTACTTACTTCCTTGTGCAGTTTCTACGTATCTGGATCTTGTCACCACTGCAAAATGAATTTGGACTAAAACAGTCCTCTTCAGCCTTTGATACAATCCTACATACATGAGCTCTTAACAGAAACAAAAGCTCACAAGAAGACCCCCATATGGGGGGCAGAGGAGATACAAAGAGAAGAAAGAAAAATCTCTTAGTTTAAAAAATTTCCCCAAGTCGAAGCCCCAGTCGGATAAGGCATTGACCTCCTAAAAATTTCCTCAAGTCATTTTAAATGGTCCCTCCCTCCCTCCACTGCAATTAAAAAAATAAAATAAAAACTGTTCTACCAATCTTTGAAGTCCCTTGTGACTCTGGAACTTCTAGGACAAAGGTTTATTTTCTACTTTTGAATCTTCACATTTGCTATTTAAGATGTACCCACATATCATTTGAGGGTTAAGCAGACCTTGACTTAGAGTCTTGCTATCTACCCAGCTCCGAAATGCTGGAGGCATATGTGAACTGTGACACTGAGGCATGAGAGCCTTGTCATAATCCTTATGCAATGTTGACTCTTGAGAAATCATCTTGGAAATTTTATATCTGTTGTATTATTTAGCATGTAGGTACAGAATTATAAAATCATAAGGCCAGGGAATGAACATAAGAAGAAGACAGCAAAGCATGATGAGAGAAGGTAATAAAAAAGAGAGAAGAGCTTGAGAAAAAAATCTGGTTCTTTCCCTCCCTAGTTGTGTGATGTTAGTGAAGACACTTAACCTCTCTGTGCTTGAGTTTCCTTAATTACTGTATGGTATTGACAGACATACACTTGCAAAAGGATTGATGTCAGAATGAAAACAGTTTACACCTAGTGTCCACAATGAGGCAGCACCCACTGTCTCTCACCCAGGAATCAGCATTCTTCAGATGCTTCTGCAGATCCCATAACTATCTCCTACCAAACAACCAGTATGTGCTAAAATAAAGTGTTCAAGGTAAAATAATTTGTTCAGTTAACCCACAATACAAGGCTATGTGATGTAACCATGGAGATGGTTTTATACTTTATCTTTAGAATGTATGGTTTTCTGAGTCTTTCCACAAGATCTATATCCTTGACAAACCCTCCTTTTGTTCATGCAACTAAATTCAGCAGCTTTTTATTGAGCATTGCTTGCCTTGCTACTCATTGAAGCTCTTGTTCCCAAGTTGGATTATTTATACTATGCTCCATTGCCTTCTGCCACTAAGCCTCCACCCCAATGACAGCATTAAGGTTGGCAAGATCCAGCCAAGTCAGGGCCTTTTCTCAACATCTCCAGAACTCCTCACAGTACTCAAACTGATATTTCATGTGCACTCAAGAATACTTGAGCCACTATGTGCTTTTCTCCTAACCAGGAAGACCAGAACCACCACACAACATTTAACATGTCCTGATCACTGTTTCACATCTCTCTGCTTTGTGGGTATAGCCACATCTTCTTGTGATGTGTATTCTGACACATCACTGAACTCCGATATCCTCCTTTTATCCATCATCTCAGCATCATTATGGATGACACTGGGGTGACTTTGCTAACCATCTCCCTAACCCTGTTGAATCTGGTTGCCTAAACACACACACCCCCTGTTCTGACCTCATCACTACACTTAATGCAGGCATCTTTGAGGACATCTTTGAGGATGTCCTGGGCATCTTTGAGGACAGAACTGCATTCTTGACCTCTGTATTTCTAGGTGATGCTTAGCCCAGAGTAGGTACCACCTCCCAAGCTGAATGAGTAAATGGATGTAATTCTACTGAACTCATTGCAAACAGGTAAATTCACATCAGATTTCAAAAGCTAACCCAGAGGAGACCCCCCCACTAAAAGACAGGAAGCATAGAATTGCATTTGCACATTCCTGAGTAAATAAGAATGGTAAGATTTTCTTGTTTATCAAAACATCTCTAAGCCTCCTTCTGGCAGATATCTGTAAGTGTAAGCAGTTACAAACCCTCCTTCGGGGTGTTATATGAACAAAACTCCTGCTTTTTTATACTATAATTAACTTTTTCTATGTACTTGATTATCAATATATCTCACTAAAAGGAACTTGACTTGAAGCAATTCACTTATGGATTTGTGGATGTTAGTAGTTTCATAATCAATGGACCTTTGATTTGCATTACCTTCCCCCACTCTCATGTTTGAAGTTCTAGACCATGCAGGGATAGCTGTCCTGTGAATGGTAGCATATGTGCTGCTAAATTCAACATATGGGGTGAGGTGAAAGAGGAACTCTAAAACTGATCAGCTTATTATTTTTAGAAATTTTCAAGAGATCTGAATCCTGGCACCTCATGTCCGAATCACATAAAATGCACACTGACAAAGCAATGTCTGTCAGGGCTAGTGGGACACAATCAAGAATCAGATGAGGTGGGGTGAATTATCTGCTCTGGACTTAACTGTTTTTGACTCTGATAGCTTGTCTGAGTAGAATGGATTCAGGGAAGAGAGGGATGATCAGACACAGAAGACGGCAGTCTGACCACAGAGAAGCTCATTCCAACACCACTCCCCCAGTCCTCATGGGGTACCACTGCCCAAATGTAACTCTCTTCCTGAGCTCCAAATTCACTGCCTCCCCTGGCACCTTGCTCCCAGAAACAACTGACCTGGTTTCTGGGACCCTTCACTGTCACTGTCTTTGAAATCTGAGACTTTGTTTGCTCCCACACAAAATCTGTCAAAAATATGGCTATACCGCTTGTTAATTGAATTAGGGGTCTTAATGAAGCAGAAAATTAATCAAAAGGTTGTCAGAAGAATATGTCAAAATCAGTCTGTACCAATGTCAGTGCACTGTTTTGGGATTCTTCCAATTTCTGGCAGTTTTCTTCATGAAAATATTGAAACAGCGTGGACAGAAGAGAAAGAGAAACCTTCCCGAGAGGAACAAAGGTCCTTTTTTTTTTCTTGCTTGTTAAAAGCTGAGTATAAAGGAGGTTTTTTTTTCTTCAAATAGTGAAGAGTAAGTCATGGTATTTTCAAGAACTGAAAACATCGAAAGACCTCTCCCACCCCCAATAAACTCAAGTCATGCTGGTCACTCACTGTCTTTTCCCCCACAAAGCTTCAGGATGCCTACACTTACTTTTCTCATGGGGTCGGTGACCCATGTTTCTGCGGCCCAGCCAAAAGCTTGTTGGTCAAAGAGAACTATTTTAATTATGGTCTTTGTTTTAATTATGACAGAATCATCTAATCAGTTGTTCAACCCCCATTTCAGGGTTATGATTTTTTTTTTTCATTTTGTGAAATAGGGTGCAATGTAGATTCAGTGAAACTTACTGTTTTTTATAGTTTAGTTCTTTACATTCTCATAGGCACATATGACCATGAAATCGCCACTTTGCGGAAGCTATACCATACCAAATATTTCCCAACAACTTCCTGCAGTCAGTTCATCAGCTCCAGCACCACAGATCGGTGTTCTTTGCTGTGGTTTTGCTTTTCCTTCAAATAGCATGTGTGTGGAATGATGAAACATATAGGCTTTGGTGTCAGGCTGAGGTTAACACATGTGGTTCAATCCTCTTTTCTTATTTTTTAAATTTTTTCCTGGATACTATTTTATTTGATATACATATCACAATCTATCCTTTCTCTAGCTGAGAGACTGCTGGGCAATTTCCAGTTTGAGGCTTATAAATAAAGAGACTTTTGTACAAGGATTTTATGTGAACATAGTTTCTCATTACAATTAAGCAAACTCTTAGAATGAAATCTCTTGATTGTTGGTATATTGCTTTTTTAAAAATTTTATCTATTCTAATACATATGTAGTGTCATCTCATTGTGGTTTTAATTTGTATTTCCCTAGTGACCAATGATGTTGAGAATTTTTTCATGTTTATTTTATACCCATGTATCTTTCATGGTGATGTATCTGCTCAAATCTTCTGTTACTGCTTGACCGGGTTGTTTGCTTTCTTATTAAATGTCTAAGAGCTATTTATCTATCCTGAAAGAAAAAAAGATAAGTTATCATATATGGTATATAAAATTTTCCCCCAGTTTCTATGACTTATTAAGTCTATTTTTTTCTTTCTTTATAAGAGCAGAAGTTCCTAATTTTAATGAAACCCATAAATATTTTCCTTTATAAGTCATAATTTTGGTGTCCATTTTAAGCCAACTTTACTTAATCTAAAGACTAAAGAATTTCTACTCTTTTATCCTAAAGGTTATAATTTTATATTGGTGTATTTTACATTTTGACCTGTAGTCCATTTTGAGTTAAATTTTTATATGTGGTAAGAAATCAATATCAATGTTGTTTCTTTTTTATTGTTTTTTCATGGTTTTTTTTGTTTGTTTGGTTGGTTGGTTTTGCATGTCTATAATTCATGCATCTGGACTGATTCAATCATTTATTTTTAAAGATTGTTCTTTTAATACTCAACATCACTTATTATTAGGCAAATCAAATACAAATCAATACAACAATGAACTATTGTCTCACACCTGTGAGAATGACCTATGCCAAAATCATCAGAAACAACAAGTATTGGCAAGGATGTGAAAAAATAGGACTCTCATACACTATTGGAGGAAACAATAATTTGCACACTCTCAGAAAAAGGTATAGATTCTTTTAAAAACTAAAAGACAGCTGGGTATAGTGACATGCACCTGTAGTTCCAGCTACCTAGATGAGGCTAGGAATCACTTCAGTCCATGGGTTTAAGACTACCCTGGGCAACATAGCAAGATCTAATCTCTAAAAAAAAAGGAAAAAACTAAAAAGAAGATATATCATCTGAATTAGCTGTTCTGTTCCTATTAAAGACTATGAAAAAACTAGCTCAAAAAGATTTATGCACTCCTATGTTTACAGCAGCCTCACACAAAATAGCCAAGACATGTATATAGCCTAAATGCTTATCAATGTATGAAGACACTGTGGTATATACTCAATGGAATACTTGGTCATGGAAAACATATCCACTTGCAACAACATGGCTGGAACTGAGCTGATTATACAAAGCCAAATAAACCACGACTTTAGTCAAGCACTAAATGGTTTCACTCATATGTGGAATACAAATAAATAAAGCAAATGAACAAACAAAACATAATGAAAATAACTCTTAGATTGACGAGAAAAAATGTGGTGGTTACTAAAGGGGAAGGGAAAGTAGAATGGAAAACCAGTAAATGTTTTATTGAGCTGTCCAGTGTACTGGGTGCTGAGATAATTCAATCAGTCAAGAAAAGCAGTTGCATAGAACATGAAGCACAACTACAGGACAGATTAAATCAACATGGAGGTCAAGATATTGATAGTAATGTCCTTAAAACAAAGCAAGGATTTTACTCCTGAACTGACCTGTTGTTTGGGTTAGATGTATTGGCATTAATTCAGAAATCTAACCACTTTTTCCGGAACTTCTATACACACTCCTGGTCATACCATACCTAGTTGGACTCAGCACCTGAAGAACCTCTACAAAATTCAAAGTTTAAAAGTTCTGCTCTTTACCTGTATCCTGTTGTCCTTTCTGACTCTGCTTCCTCTTCTAGAGACCCCATAAGAGCAAAATACTCATATGTCTCCCCAATGCGACTCGATGGGCTCTTGGACAGACATCTTTTTGCTCTCTGTAGGAATAAGGTGACAGAAGCTAGAGGAATGTGTGTTCCCAGAGAATTGGCGGTGTTATTTTGACCTCCACAAAAATCAAAAGAGGGAAGGGTAGCTTGTGGATCTGATATTCTACCATAGTTCAGATACATACTCCAAAGTAACAATCTTTAATAATCTCTACAAGTTAACAAACCTACCCACAGTTACAGAATTAGAAAGTGGAAAATCTAGAATCAAGCCTTTGACTTGATTCTCTTTTCTTCCCTGCTCCGTGAGGGCACCCATTCTTAAATTCTGCAAACCACCATAGGTGCAAAATTAATACAAAAGTAATGTTACAATAAGCAAATAATAAAGACAACTACTATTGTAAAATGTGTTCTTTGTTGAAAAATGGATAATTTACAAGCATCATCCACAGAATCCAGGAAGAGAGACTGGTATACAGTAGAAACTTTATTTCATTTACTTCTCAGGAGGAAAAAAAAATTATCAAGTGGTTGTAGCTATTTGTGTTCCCATTTAGCAGATGAGCAAACTGAGACTTAGAGGAGTTTAAGTAACAAAGATCACACCACCAATATTTAATAAAACTATGAAGAAAAATTAGGTCAGAAAACCTGCAAAAATGTAATCACTGTCTTAAATTGACTTCAGCATGGAAATGTCTGTCTAAATGTCAAGAAATTCTCTCTGCATGTGATTTTATAGGAATATACCTTCTATAACGAAATTTATACCAACACCAGTCAAGCAGTTAGTCCCTGCAGGAAGATGACATATCCTGGTCACAGAGCATGTCCTATTATTGCTTTGTTTTTTCCACAGAAGCCATGGGGCCCCTGGATCTTTTTCTCTAGGATCTTATTTTTGTACACATACATACATACACACAGAGAGACAGAGACCGAGGCAGAAAGAAGAATGTTATTGCAACTTGATTCTTAAATCAAACCAAATGAGCATGAAGACTGGTTTTTAACATGGGATTAATGTTAAAGAATTTTTCTTAAAGAAAATTTTATTTTCTTAAATTTTTCTTAAAGAAAAATCTTTCTTTAAGAAAGAAAATAAAATGAATGATACTGGGAGTGTTGTAGTAAATAGCAAATTAAGGTTTTCATTCTACTTTCTTCTTATTTTTTCTTTCAGATGATGCAGAATGTAATTTAAGTTGCTCACTATCACACTTCTTAATGGAGAGACCTCTTCCTTATGTTTTGTTCCCAAGAATTAATGTTTGTATTTAACATCATACTGTCATTATCTTGTTTCCTCTACACTGAAAGGAGTTGTCTGTTATTTGCAGGTGTGGAGGGCCAGCTGGAAACACAATTCCCTTCTCCCCTTCACTCCTCCCACTGATCACTGGTTATTACACATAATTACATGGAAGCATGTATTAGACTTTATTATAATGCATGACAGTGTGCTTTAAGTAAATTAGAAATTTGCATATCAATTCGGGGGAAAAATAAAATGCCATTCAAGACCTTTCATTTATATCTGGAGAATTCCTAGCTTTTAGGGAATGGCTTCTCTTCTCAGGTCCAAGTCTTAAATTTGAAAGCATAATGAAGCCAGAGCAAAGAGGGTGGGGCTCTACATTCTGGGCTGGGTTTTCCTGTTCATCCCTCCTCCCTATCTTAGTAACCAGCTGGGCAAATTGTTCCTTAGTAACCAGGTAGGTCAGGAGTTGGTTACCTGGGGCATTTAGCTCTTACCTGATAAGGTTTCAGCCCGCAGGAACCACCAGGTAGCTTGCTGGTTTCAGTATTTCAATAGCCACAAGACAGGAGGACCATCTTAATCAGACACAGCCCTGTTCCCTGGAGTGGCAAGAAATAACAAGTCACAATGAGCCCCACAATTACTCCATCCTAGCCCTGCTTGTCGCTATTTGTACTGCTTGCCTTATCTTCCTTAACCCTGCAAAGAATTGACTCACACTATAAGAAGCTTGGGCCTTGCAAAGGATGGCCAAAGGCACTGAAGGGTCAGTGCCAAGCAGAGACAGGGTGGGGAGAGCTATCTTATTCCTTCTGTATTGCTTCAGCTTGACTGTATGCATGCTAAATCATTCCTGATGGAAACACACACGTCCCTCAGCTCATTAAGATAATTTGTAAAACTGTATTTTTGCCTTTGGAGAGTACTGGAGGCTACCAGAGGGTGTCATTTTCCACGATGAAGTTCCTCACAGATTTCATTATGTGAAGGCTTTGTTTCAGCTGTGTTGTGTGTTCAGTTATGGATTCAGAAGTTCAAGGACTGGAAAATCTTCTTTGGATTTAAAAAATAATCATTTACAAAACCTCCAATTATCCTGAAAGTGTGATATTAGCTTTTATAGTTTCACCTTGAAAAACATCAATTATATAGATAATGTTGAAAAAGAAGCAGAATAAGAGAGTTATGTATGCCCCATATGAATAGAATTTTTCATTACATTACTTTAATACCAATAATAAACATAGCATCCTTGAATTTTAAAATATCTCCTAATAGCCATGGTTTTACAATGAAAACATGTAGCTAGGAAGCCAGTCCAAATAGTGTAAGATTTTTATATGATGTTTATTGTAGCAACATGAATTTACAACACAATGTATGTTTCAGTGGTATATAGGTTTACACGTCTACAAGAGTATGTTATCACATCACAAATAGTATAAATTTTCAGTTTTAAGGTCAGTAATTTCTAATGTGTACTCAGAATAAAGACTGCTGCTATGTTGGACCATGAAGAATAAGATGGATTCAGTTTCTTTCAACCTAAAAATATATCAGTTTCATAAGATTCTACCCTATACACCTGACTGGGCCATAATTTTTACTTCAACAATATAGAAAGATACATAGAAAAGGACTGTTAAGCATTTGGCCTATTTGTTTGTACCTTTGCATTTTTCTGTGCAGCATTTGAGAGCGAGGATGACTCTCTAGTCTCTCTCCCTTCCCCACTTTCAAATAAAAGTTTACAAAAACTGCCTAAATATAAATAGAAAGAAAAAACAAGCAAGATTTTTTTTATTATTTTTATTTCCTCTTGGTTATCTCTGGACTCAATAGTATCTTCCAAATCATTCCATTGTGGTGACACCATCGAAGGATACATTATAGTGAGGGCACGGTTGCCAGCGAGGGGATACTGCTTGCCCACGTGAGCACCCAGCAGCATGCATGATTCCCGGAGCTCCGGAACCAGTGCCACCAGCTGCTGCCCAGGGGACATGCAGCATGTCATTATCCATGTTATTATTTCCAGAAAGACCAGCAATCACGTGCTCAGGTGTCCCAAGGTGCAAGGGACTCTGCTACGTCGTGTCTTGAAGGACACAATTCTATTCTGCCAGGTCAGGGGTTTCCACTTATGGTGAGTAAAACATAATAGTAAATGAAGCCACAAACAACAACAACAAAACAGGAGAGGGATGTTCTTTGGGATGAAAAATGCCTACCAGTGGGAAAGATGATGTTGATATGCACCCTAAGTCTCTGAGCCGTCCAATTTCCACAAAGAGGTCTTCTTTCTGCAAAGAACAAGAGATGTGAGAATTGAAAGTGATGAATTAGTTGTTTTCTGCCAGCAGAAAAGATTTGGTACATCTTTTGCTTCGTTAGAAGTAGATTTTCAAGTGATGCTTCATATGGTTTTCTTTGTGTGTGTGTAAACATAACCTCCCACTTTTCTAGTAAGATCTTGGAAAGCAGTCATAGCCTAGAGGGGCTAGAAAAGAATATCTCATTCTTCACAATACTACAGAAAACATATTAAGATACTAAAGAAAAAATGTTAAGCTGGAATTTGGATGTTCCTTCTCCAGTCCTCATCCCACTGCACCACCACCACCACCTATCACACCCTATAAAATCAACCAAAAGTAGACCAAGTCAAATTTCCACCATTTTCAGAAAAGAAAATGATTGAAATCTGAGTGTGTGGCAGAAACTGTAAATGATGGCTTACACCCATTCTCCCTGTCTTCCTTAATAGCAGAAAACTACATTTTTAGTTTGGTGACAATTGCTTTGTGACACCAGTCACAAAACCTATATTCCCCTGCCTCAATTTCATCTGGTTGCAAGTTATGTGATTAATTTCTAGCCAATGAAATATAAATAGGGGGTAGTTAGTGAGGCTTTTAGAAAGTCCTTTTAAGAAATGTGTACCTTTCTTCTTCCCTTCCTACCTCCCATAGCCAGGAGGCATAGTATATTGTCTGATATCTGGTGGTGGGTGGGAGATGAGGGAAACATTTTGGAATCAGGGGCAATCTCATATGAATGTAAAGAAACAAGATAGAGGGGGGAGTCTGGATCCTTAACCACCAGACAGTGTCACAGCTCTACCTAGCCCAGTCCTATTTTATTTGCTAAAAAAACCTCTCTTACTGAAGCTCCTGTTATTTGAATGTGTGAATGTACAAATTCTTTATCTAAAAGGTCATTGAATATTTCAATTGTGACTTAATAATGGAAAAAAGATTGACTTTACATGCAATTTTATCTTAAAGATATTTAAACAGTAATCAAACTTTATATTATACTCCCATTTCCATTCCTATCTTCTGGGCATATGAAATATCTAAAGCTCAGCAGGTATCTAATTCTTGGACAAGTTCTTTTGATGAGAGGCAAAAAAAAAAAAAGTTCAATTTTTCACTTTCTGTATCTTTAAAGAGCATCAGAATTCTAATAAATGTAGTTAGTATTTATTGTACATATGGAGACAGAAGTAAAATTCTTGTTTCAAATAATTTGTAGATAACTGTGTGTGCGAATCATCATTTAGCAGATTCTTCCTCCATAAGAAATTAAGTAAAGAAAGATACTTACAAAGTTAATTTTAAAATTACTAAGGGAAAAACCATGTCATACACTTCTCATCTTTATCTGGTTTGACTGCTCTTCCCTCGTTTTCATGGTTGTCCAACCTATTCTTTCGGTTCTGCTCTGATTCTTACTTAGTTCATAAATAACATCTCACATAAGAACAGAGGGCAATTAGCTCAAAACAATATAAATAACAATAATTTTACTTTTCCAGTATGCATTCATAGAAAAAAACTTCAACTACCTTATCAATTATATATACAGGAATCACTCAACCTCCTACTAAAAGCTGCTACTGTTAAAAGGAAATTCTCTGCAGCATTGTACAGCAAGAAAGAAAAGCTTCCATGTCCATGTGCAATTGCTGGAGGAGTTTTAGGGAAGCAAAGTGTAATTCCCTACTCAGTGGCACTAAAAGCTTTGAACAATCCCTTTAAAAAATAGTCAAGGGAGCTTTTAATCACCAGAAGTAGTCAACTCTTTGTTTTGGATCTCATCCAATCAAAGTGGAAACTTCAGCCATAAAACAGCACGCCAAATCATCAGGGGTTATGAAGTCAGCTCGACTTCATTAGCAGCCGTCTCATTGCCAAGCACGATGTCAAGTCAGGAAAATGGAAAAGATCAGAAGGCAAGCAAAAAAAAAAAAATTACTCTTGAAGCTGATAAGAACTAGACTGTGAAGACATACAACTGGTGGCATTCTGCATGCTTTTGCTCCCAAACTGGTTTGCAGTTCTTCAGTCCAGAACCCAGAACTGAGAACTTGACCTCATTCCAGGTACTTATCTCAGAAGACTAAAGCATGGAATGCTTCCTTACCACCTGTAAACTTCCATCGGCCTTTGGAGCCCATGGTTCAGCTGTTGCTATCTCCCATATGGACTGTTGGTTAAGAGATGTCCATTCCTTTATGAAGTGGATCAGCTCATTTTTCAGGCTGCTCATAAAACATGTAGCAATCCTAGGTGTATTTGTGTCTTTTTCTGCTACTAAAGAGTTTAAGTGTAGTGACAATAAACATATTTTCATCCTTAGCAACAGTACTAGATGAAGCAGGTGTCAGATATTTTATTAATGATGGAATAATTCCATCTATTATCAACTCTAGCTGAGATAGTTACAGAAACCTGACTTCCCTAGTATCAGACCTGACTTCCATTCATCTATTCTGAATGCAGCAGTCAAAGGTAACTTTGATAACTGAAGGTGGTTCCATCAACTTCTGCAAATCCCTCTTCAACATGCCCTTCTCCTTTATACTTGCTTAAAACTTCTCATTGTCTTCCCACTGCTCTAAGAACAAAGTGCAAACTTTTTACCATGCTATTCTCTGCAGATCTGGATTTTTCTCTAAAACATCCTTTCTGACCTTACTTCCTGTTGCTTACTTTTATTCTAAGCATTCTGGCTTCTTCCAGTACTCTTGAAGCACTCCTTACTCTCCCTTACACAAAACTTTAGTGTTTGTTAATCTTTCAGTTGAGATGCTCTCACACACACACACATTGTCATTCTTTCGATTTCAGATTCAATGTCACCACTCCTATGTCCACCAAGATGAGTAAAGTTTGTCATTTCCTAACTTTTTTCATCCTGGAACCCAAAGAGCCTCCCAAACAGAATGCAAATCCCATTATGACAGGGACAATGTAAGTGTCCTGCACTAAATCTTCAGCAATCAGCAATATCCTTGACATTTTAATTTTTTAATTATTTTTTGAGACTAGGTCTCATTTTGTTGTTCAGGATAGTCTCAATCCTGTGGACACAAGCAATCCCCAGCCTCCACCTCCAGGTAGCTAGGACTACAGGTGCCCAGGATTACAAGTGCCCACCACCACACCCGACTGCTTTTTTGAGACCAGGTCTCACTATGTTGCCCGAGGTAGTGTCAAACCCATGAATTCAAGTGATCTCAGACCTCTTGCCTCCCAGTACTTGGATTACAGGTGTGGGCTACCATACCACTTTGCCACCATAGCAAAAATGCTATCCTTGACATTTTCAAATGCTAAATTTGAATACAGTGTTGCAAACCAATATTACTGCAATAATATATATTAAAATAATATAGATAGCACAGCTTAAGCTCTAACTCTCCAGGGTTCACAGGACAGTCCTCTAGACTACAGAGGATCTCCCAGGCAAACCAAATGGGAAGTTTGCCTAAAAGGAGCAATAAAAATGAATGTTTGATAAATTAATAAATATTTGAAAAGCAAAGCTTTATCTTAGGTTCATCCATGTTGTCACAAATGGTAAGATTTCCATCTTTTTAACAATTCTCATTTCAAATCTTTGGGCACAAGTCCAGAAGTAGAACTGCTAGAGTAAAAAGCAGGATTCTCCAGTACTGTTTTCTATATAGTTGCACCTCTATTCCTTCCTACCAACAGTGTACAAGGGTTCTGGTCAATAATTCAGTAATAAAAAGACAATTACCCCATGATTCCTCTTTTAAGAGGTACTGAAATAGTGAGACATCAAAACTAAAGCAAAACAAAATCAGAAATGACTGTAGAATTGAGGCCACTAGAGTGGGGTGGGGCCAATGTGAGGAGGTAGCCAAGTCATCTATGATAAGAAGATGTGGGTGCTCTGGGGTAGATAGGGTGTTGTGATTCACATCTGAGTTGACCTCTTCATTTGAATTATATACAGTGATATAAAACAATGTGAATAAAAATAGAATAATTAATTGGTTTAAAAAGAACTCTTTATAAAGACTGAACTAAGGATCCCTTGAAAACATAGCAAACCTAATCATGTCAAATAGGTTTTTCTTAAGAAGTTGGAAAATATTATTTGCATGTTAAAATTAAGTTCTTACCTCTTGTGATCTTATTGGATTGAGCCAGGTAGTAAGTTAAGCAAGCACCTGGGCTTATAGAAAAGATGTGACTTTGGTTTGAGGCAAATGAATTTTTAGGTGTTGGGGATAGCCAAGTGAAAATGCTAAGATCAATAGCCAGAGATCCAGACAAGAGGTAAACTGGAAATGTAGTTCAGGAAGTTGTTGATGACCTTCCTGGTCACCTTATCTACTGTGAAAATATCAGGAATAGTGACTTAGAAAAACAGTCTAAAATAAAGTGAAACATAAGAGTACAAGCAAATAATATATATGTTCAATAAATGGCAAATATAACAGAAACTGGCTTAATTACATATGAATTACCAAAACAGAAAACAGAACCATAATTCAGAAATACTGTTTGTTGTCCTCAGTTTCAAATACTTGGTCATTATCTCAAGGTACCCAAATAAAGTTCTTACTCTAAGAGTACAAACTTTAAATACTGGAGTTCTTTGAGATAGATTACATGTTCATAAAATAATATAGTTCTACATATGTGTGTGGCACCTCCTGCATTACAATGAAGATGAGCTATTGTAAATCATGTTCCTTTTGCTTAAATGGATCCCATTACCAATTTCCTGGGGCATGCTAATACATTCTTTGTATCCACCTCGGTCCAATAATGAAATTTACTGTATACAATCATGGTGACACTGTAACTGAGTTAACTCATTTACCAAAAGAAAGCAATAATGAGGAGAAAACTGGGTGCACTAGTGTGACATAATAAGAAATTACTCTGAACCAGGCAGTATTCATTCACTAGTCTGGTACTATAAAAGTCTCAGGAAATATTACCAATGTCCTAATTTTATAGCCCCCAAATTAAAGCACAGAGAAGTTAGTGATTTGTCAAGATCTGTGCTCTCTATTCTCTAAAATCTCTCAAGATCTCCAAGGCGGGGGAGGGGGGGGCTGAAAAGTTCAATAACATTTCCCATCAACACAAAGTAGCAGCTGAAAAATTAAATACTGACTGGATGCATTAATAAATAATCCATGGACCTTTTATTATACTACCCATCACTCCAAAATTCCACTGATATTTCACTGTTCCTTTTCATCCAACCCATTGGCCTCATTATGACTTCTTTTTGTAGTCCCTTCTGTTCTAAATTCAGTGACTCATCATTTCAAGTCTGTCCTTGATAGCACTGTCCACTCTGTCACTCCTCAAACTGCCCTTGGGAAGTAACTCCAGATCTCACAGTCCTTGTTCCCCACAGGGAAGATTAACACATGGGGGCCTCATGCTTGGGTGAACTTTCCAGTCACCTGGGGCCCCTGCTCAGAAGGTCCCAGGCTTGCCTTAACACTCAGCTGTCACTGCCTTGAAAATCTTAATTTTTCAAGAAGTGTCAGGATTTTATTTTTACTTTACCCTGGGCTCCACAAAATATACTGCCAGCCCTGAGTTCACATAAATCCATTCTAATTTCAAACCAGCCATCTCATGATTTATTTTTTATAGCAATTCATTTCATTACATTTGAAGGAGATTCTAAAGGAAGAGAAAGGGAACTGCAGGATTGTGCAGTCACAGGATGCTGGGAGTTGTTGGAGGAGTTTAAGAGGCCTCCTTTAGTAAGGCTTTCTTTGGCCTTTGAAGGATCAGTATAACCTACAGAGACCAAGAGCTGGGAGAAGTACATCCCAGGCAGAGCCCTGGCACATAAAGCATAGGATAGGGAAGTGGAACTAAACTAAAACCCATCATAGAGGGACTTCAAGCCATATCAGACAATTCCATCTTCATCCAAATAACAATGGAGCCCAGGGTACCACTTAAGTCAGGGAAAGGACAAGAGCTACCTGTCATTTCACAAAGTCACACCAAGACCTCATATCCTAAACTTCAAGTTATTCCTCAACCTGCACTGACATTCAACAGACCTGCAATTCTTCTTTCTATAGCTCTCCAACTTCAAATGCTAGCCAGTTCTCAGTCTTTAGCAGATGACTTCCTCTACAATGTTTAAAAATGTTGAAGCTTCCCACTTTCATTAGGTCTTCATTCCTTCTTCACCACACATTCTGATAACTCTGAAGTGGTTTTGTGTTTATCAGACCTATATCCTCCTTCCTGTCACAGAAGATAAAGTAACTTTCATCCCTCCCCAGGCTAATCCTTCCAACTATGATCTTATTCCCACCTCTTTCATTCCTAGTTGACTTCACTCTACCCAGATTCTCTTCTTTACCAACATCTTAGCTCTCACTCTACCCAACCTTCCTCTCTCCTCACCCTATAGCTACACTTCTATGCTTCCAGGGAAGGAGGGATAGACAAAAGAAGAGCTTTCTCTTGAGCAACCACTACTCTTTTTCCTTTTCCCTTACTAACCAATTCTGCAAAATACCAAAGATGTCATTTTCTATATAACCTTTTTTAGGTTTGTATCTTTTCCTTTCATATGACATCTAAGACTCTTCTTTCCAATATGCAGTTTCTTGGAACCATGTAAAATCATATTAAAATGTTATCTACATTTGAACCCACTGCTTTAACTTATTAAGATCTTTGGGATCCTAAATTTGATAGGCTTTATATCTCTGCTTCTTCCCAGCCATTCTTGATCTGCAACTTTATATTGCATATCTCCATGGGTTTGTGACCCTGTGAGTTAGCAGGCGTAGGTAAAGGGCTTGACTTAACACTGACTTAGAATGCACTCTACCCTCATCCATCCACTGTTTTATATCAAAATTCTTTGCATACATTCAAATTAATTCTTCTAATAATTTCATTTTCTAATAATGAAGTTGTGTTCAAATTTCCAACTTAATGGGAGGTTAAACTCTTGCTATCATTTCTAATGCCAAAAAACATTAGTATCTAATTAAATGTGTTTTTCTCTAAAAAAAGAACCATGGGGTATACATTTTAAAAAGTATGTGGAAGTAGTGAATGGAGAAGGGAAGCTACTTTTATGGTTGAAACTCTGACAAGGAGTTTCACAATAGTGCCACAATAGTGGCAACAATCGCTTTCCCAGCATGCCCAGTGCATCACCACAGGTTCTTGTGCTGTCTCCTGTCATCAAAACAAAAGTGTGACAAGAGATGAACCAGCATTGACCATTTATGAGCAAATATCTCCCCAATTGCCAGATGATACAGGGAACTGAATGGAGAGAATTAAATTTTCAGTACCCAGTCAACCGTTTGGTTTTTTAAAATTCTACAGGTCTAAAACTAGTTAAAGAGAGGCTCTAATAACCTTGCCTCATAACTAAGGTAACTGCTAACAGAGCAGTTTACCTGACTTCAATAATTACATATCAAGTAGATGGTTGCTGCTGTCTGGTAAAAATATATTGTTAAGTGTTAAGAAAAAAAATGCAGATGAACAATAATCACACTGTATTTTCTGAGGAGGTGTAACCTAAGGCATAATAATTATTATGTGTTATAATCTCTAGGATATAAATAATGGTACAAAGACCACTGAGAAAGTGAAATAAAAGATAAGAACTCAATATGAACCAACTAAGAAGCATATACTAGCAAAAAAAAAAAAGAACAAAAAAGAACTAGTAGGTATTAAAATAAGCAACAAAATCAATGTGATTCCTAAGTCAAGCACATGGACTCTACATCTTGGGTTCATCTCTGCTGCTGACGCCCTTGCTCAAGTCATCAGCATGTTTTGCTTGGACATGTACAGTACTCTCAGTTCTCCTAGGTAATGTTCTTTTCTGTGGCTCTGTCTGCTCCTGGCCCTCTCCAGTCTGACACCAGAATTCTGTTTAATATAAAATTCTGATGGTATCACTTCTAAATTTAAAAGTCTTCCATGGGATAATGGTCAGATCCTTAGCACTGCTATTCATAACCATCACTAGGAAACCTTTGCTAACATCCATTCTCTCTGCCAGACCCCTCATTCTTTCAGTCTCTATCCTCCCACCTTGGGAGATGGTCTATCAGGTTTTTCCCACAGCCCTGCTTTTAATGGTTTTGGGGGGGACAGTAGAGAAAGGTACTTAGAAGCATGAACTCTGGATGCTAAGAGTCTAGTTCCACTGGCAATTGTGCTCCCTCTCAGTTGTGTGAGCTTGGAGAAGTTACATAGCATCTTAGTGGCAATTTTTCTCATCTGTAAAATGGGAAGTTAATTGACATGCCTATGACAAACTTTCTGAAAGGTTTTAACGAGCTGTCACAGATACAACACTTTAAAAGATGCTTGTTACTTAAAGAGTGATCTGTAAGGGTTATATTTTATTATCATTGACTTTTACCTTCTCCACTTGGCAGATTCTTAAGTGATCTTACTAACTGAATGACATTTTTCTATTAGTCTCTCCTCTCCCACTTTATCACCTTAGGCAGAATAGACACCTCATTTTCTTTTCACCCAAAGGACCACAGAACTTTGTCATCTAAGAATGATAGTACCTCATTCTCTTGAACATCTGCTATCAGGCATGCAAATAGGAACCACAAATAAATAAGATGGCTACAATGACAAGGAGACTGAAACAGAGATGTAAAGGAAATTGTTTAACCAGCAGGCAGAATATGAACCAAATCCATTTCATCTACACAGTATTACTACCCAAGTACAATACTCACTGTATTGTATATACACCTGTATCAAATACACACTGTATCAAAAAGATACAGTTATGTCTCCCTCCAGATTTTTAATTTCATCTCACCTTTTAATTATCACCAACCTGTCCAAGGTCCAACACATAACAGGTGCTCAGTGAATACATCTGACCTTTTGAAAACCACACTCTGTGAAAGTACTCTTCAGCAGGAATAGAATGTGAGCCACCTACACAATTGAAAATTTTCCAGTTGCCACCCAAAAGGATCCAAAGAAACTAATAGAATTAATTTTAATAATATATTATATTTGACCCAATGTATCTGCATAATTATAATCTTAACTCGTAATCAATGCAAAAAATGTTAATAAGTTGTTCTGCCTTCTTTTTCCAGGTTAAGTTTATGGACTCCAGGGTATCTTTTTGCGTTTGTAAACATCTCCTTCCAAAGTGAATCCAAATGCACTCTAGCCACTGTGGCTACTACCTACTGTAATGGACAGTGCAAACTGAAGAACATAAAGCATAAACATAAAAGTAAAAGGGAACATCATCTACTCTGTTCTGTAAAAGTGAGGTCACACAGGGCAAAGAGACAACTCGTATTCTCACTATCAGCTGAGTCCCTCTCCATAATATTTAGACAACTCACTCTCCATACCAGGTCACTGGGGCCCTCAGCAATCCTTTGGAAATCACTGTATGTCAGCACAGCTTAGACAGAATCTCAGTGAGGACTGAGATTATTGAACAAAAGTTCTTTTTTATTAATTTTTCACTTTTTCATCTTTTATTAATTATTTTTCAGGAAAAATCTAAAACACCTATTCAAATGGATGGTACTATACCACATTTAGCATTCATGTGCCAATAATCTTCCACCAAAGTACATTGAAATGCTCCACTTTTAAACCACAGTTATTTTATTATATTTATCTGATGGTACCTTGTGCAAGGTCCCACTGCCTGTAACACTTTGTGGTTGAGGAAGATTAAGCACACATCAGCGTACGTAATATTTGGTTTCAACTCCTGTGGCATTTTCAGGTTCTGCTCTGTTTGAACAATTGGCTATAGACCATCAATCACTACACACAGGATTTTAAGTCAGAAAATTCCACATATCTGATCTGACATGGCTAAGCCATCAACGGTATGGCTTGACTTATTGTTTCACACTCAATATAACCATTGTAAGATGAAGAGTCTGGAGAAGTTGCCCACAGATTTAGAAAACAGTTCAAATGTGAGAGATGTGTTTTTGTATCCTATGGGGAGTTTCCCAGGATTGAACTACTGAATGATATGATAGCTCCATTTTCAGTAGGTTGAGGGTTCTCCGAACAGTTTTCCATAATGGTTGAACCAATTTGCCTTCCCAACAGCAGTGTTCCTTTTTTTCCACATTCTCACCAGCACTTGCTGCCTGTTCTTTTGATATGGGTCATTCATACCAATGTGAGGTGGTACCTCACTGTGATTTTGATTTGCATTCCCCTGATTTGAAGTGCTGTTGAGAAATTTCATATACCTGCTGGCCATTTTCAATCCCAAAACACCAAAGTCATGTTGTTTGCAGCAACATGGATGGAGCTGGAAGGTATTATGCTAGCTGAAATTAGAAGGGAAAAGACATATACTAGTTGGTTTCACTTATATGTGAATTATAGAGAAACCAAAGGTTTCTTGATCAAAGGTAAAGAAAAAGTCAAAACTAGCAAGCTGGTAACAGAACTGAAGCATATATCAAGGGAAGAAAAGAAAAGGAGAGAGGGAAGAGGCAAAACAAGGGAGGGTTAAGCACAAGGTAATATAGTAATGGTTCATGGTTGATATGGTGGTAGGAGAACTAAGTCTACATCAATTTAAGAGAATTAATAAAAATTTAATTAATAAACATTTTTTAAAAACACATGTGGGAGCTGTGATGGGCCAGTCCTGGTCACCAATTCTTCACTCTTCATAGAAATGTGACTAAAACTAAGCCTGAAATAGAGACAGAGGTGTAGAAGATAGCTTCCAAAGAACAAAAAAAAAAACAAAAAACAAAAAAAAAAAAAAACCTCAAGGGAAGGAAATTATTTAATAAATACATTACACTGCACATTTATATGTGCAAAGAACTTTTCAAAAGTTAGTTCACTTAAGCTTCATACCAAATATTAAGATCAACCCAGTTTCGCAAATGGAGGTGGCTAAGTGACTTGCATAGCTTCAACCACCAAACCTGGATACAGAGCCTTCACTGCCAGGTTCATGCTCTTAACTGCAACTCTGTGCTCTCTCTGCAGCAATAATCTGCTATCAATATTCTTTATGAATTAAGTTTGATCAGCTTGGTTGTAAATTATGTTGCTTCTTGACGGACTGGTGGTATGTTTTGGTTTTTTCTGAAGTAGAAAATGACCCCGGCAGGGTTATTTTGATTTGATGCACTAAGATTACCTCTTTGGTATTTTGCAGTCTAGAAAAGCAGCCTGGCACACTAAGCACAATGTTAGAGGAGATGCATAAGGAATTTGGTATATCTGCAAAGTTCCATCGTGGGGTGATGGTGCTCTGGAACAGGGGTTATATTTCAAGGAGATTTACTTATTCAAACTTTAGGGATCTTCTAGGGACAAATAAACAGTAATAAAGGATTTCATTTTCTCTTGAAGATGTTTTGAGCTGTTACATGGACACAACCAAAAGTATTGTTGCTTTGTTTCATTTTTCCCCAGTGGCAACTTTGGTAAAAATCATGGAGTGATTTAAAACTACCCTCAATATATTTATATTGTGATTCACTTCAATTCTGTGTGACATATAATTGTTTACCTCCTATGTAACAGGTTTTCTGTCAGGCACTAGAGAAAGCAAGATGGATAAAACAAAATTCTTCCCACACGGAACTTAAAATCTTACTGATAAGTAGCTATTACACTTGAAGACAAAATCTGCCTCAAAATTAGGAAAAAACATGACAATACAAAGGAGCCACTACTAATTCTGGTAGGAAGCAGGGGTTGGATATTTGTTTGCTTACTAATAGCTTTTCAAAGGAATATTTAGAAAAATATCAGCTAACTATAATAAAAGAATCAAATATATCAGTTCAACTGTGAAATTCTGAGAAAGAATTTATCTGGGGAAGTAAGGGAAAACTTCAAGGAGGCAGTGATGTTTGCAATGAGATGGCAATGTGGGAAGGTCATATCACACAGGGAAAACATGTGCAGCCTGAGATCTGAAAGAGTGGGAAGGAACAACAGTGCTCTGGATTTAAACAGCTCTCACTAAGCCTGTGTTGATTGACAGTGGGATCTGGGAGCCAATCACTGTACATAATTCCAAAAATACTGAGAATTTACTATGCAGTGCCACCTTGAAAATGCTAGGGATACAATGACCCCCTAACACATAGTTTGTCTTCTTAAAGAGTTTGAAGTTAGCAGCAGGAACAAAAATATGGATAAATGTCAATCAGCGGAATACTTGCCCAAGTAAGGGTATAGTATAAGGCATGGGTGGGTCGTTCAATTCAAATTAGGGATTAGGGAAGGCTGATTTGAAAGTGTGCTATCTGAATTGGATCTTGTCGATGAATAAAAGTTGCCCTTGAGATAGAAAATGTCATATTCTTTCAGAAAAGGTAGTATATGCAAAAGTATAAATATATGAAACTTAGAAATTTTCTAGACACACAGAAGTTAAGCATTGCTTCAAAGAAGGAAATATGTGGGCATAAGACTGGAGAAGTACAGAGGGGCATATGAGTATCTTATATGAAATACATGAATGTTGTGAGTTCATACTTTAGGAATCAGGGAGAATCATTGAAATTTTTTGGCAGGAGGGCAAAATCAAATTTGCTCTCACCAAACTAGATTGGAGAATGGACTGGAGACGTGGAGACTGAAGGGGGAAAGATGGTAGCCTGAAGTAATATTAAGCAAGTTAACAAGAGGCAGAAGCTTTTGGACTGTTAAATTTTAGAAGTAGAACAAACAAAATTTCAGTAAAACAAATTTTCAGTATTCCACTGAAAATTAAATACCTGGGAATAAACCTAACAAAAGATGTGAAGAATCTATACAAAGAAAACTACAAAACATTTCTAAAAGAGATAGGAGACATAAAAATATGAAAAGATATTCCCTGATCATGGATTGGAAGAATCAACATTCTCAAAATGGCTATTCTGCCAAAAGCAATCTATAGATTCAATGCAATCCTAATAAAAATCCCAAATGCATTTTTAAAAGAGATAGAACAAAAACTACTGAAATTCGTCTGGAATAACAAAAGACCTCAAATATCCAAAATCCTCCTGACCGAAAAAGAACAGAGGTATTACAATCCCAGATTTCAAATTATACTAGAAAACTATAATAATTAAAACAGCATGGTACTGGTACAAAAACAGACAATCAGATCAATGGATCAGAATTGAGTGCCCAGAAATAAAACCACACATATATGAGCAACTAGTCTTTGACAAAGGGGAAGACCACATTCATTGGCTCAAGGGCAGCCTCTTCAATAAATGGTTCTGGGAAAACTGGACAGAAGACAAGCAAAAATAATAAACCAAGACAACTGCTTCACATCTTATACAAAAATCAACTCAAAATGGATAAATGACTTGAATATGAGACCTGAAACCATAAAATACATAGCGGAAAACTTGGGCAAAACCCTCTATGAATTACACTTCAAAAATCCATTTCTGGACACATCTAGAGCTAGCAATAAAAATGAAGGAAAACCACAAACAGCTGGGACAACATCAAACTAAAAATCCTCTGTACAGCAAAAGAGACAATAAACAAAACAAAAAGAAACCCAACCAACTGGGAGAAAATTTTTGCCCTCTATACAAGTCATAAGGGTCTGATAACAAAGATACATAAACTTAAAAAAAAAAAAAAAAAAAAAGCAAAAAGCCCAGTTAAAAAATGGGGAGAACTAAAAAGACACTTCCTCAAAGAGGAAATACAGATGGCCAATAAGCATATGAAAAAAATGCTCCACATCACTAAAAATTAGGGAAATGTAGATCAAAACCACACTGTGATACCATCTTATACCAGTAAGAATGGCCCATATTAAAAAACAAAACAAAACAAAACAAAAACAGGCAACAACAAGTGCTGGCATGGATGTGAAGAAAAAGGAACACACTCTTACACTGCTGTTGGGAGTGCAGACAGGTTCAGGCACTATGTAAGGCTGTGTGGAAAACCTTCAAACAATTTAAAGTAGAACTACTATTTAACCCCGCAATCCCACTACTGGGAATCTACCCAAAGGATAGAAAAACACTAATCCATAAGGACATTTGTACACATATATTTATTGCAGCACTATTTACAATTGCCATGATATGGAAAGAACCTAAATGCCCTAAAATGAATGGCTAAAAAAGATGTGATATATTTACACAATGCGATATTATGCATTAATCAAAGAAGACAACCTTATGTTATTTGCAGCAATGTGGATGAAGCTAGAAGGAATCATGTTAGTGGAAATAAGCCAGAAAGAAAAAGAGAATTATGAGATGGCCTCACTTACAAGAGGGATTTAGGAGAAACAAACAAACAAATGGACAAGAAACATATAAAACTGCCAAAAATATAGAACTGAAACATAGAGTGTGAGAGGGGGAGTTAGAAGAAAACAGGAGGGGGAGGACACAAAAGACTGAGATTGTTCATGGGTGATAAGGTGATGGGAGAACCTCAGGGTAGACAATGATGGTGTGTGTGTGTGTGTGTGTGTGTGTGTGTGTGTGTGTGTGTGTGTGTGTGCGCAATCAATAAAAACAAAAGAACAAAGGTGATGTAATGACTATCTAGAGAGGTGAAAGGGGGAGGTTAATAAGGATAATGACTAGTTTCTGGATTGAGCCATTGCATGAATAGTGAGAACAGTAACCAAGATAGAGCCAGGCACTGTTAAAAATGAGCTGATGACATGGAGAAATGGAGGTTAAGGAATACTGTAAGCAGGGATACTATAAGCAGAAAGCAATCCATTCAAGCCTTTGATGGCACTAATCTATCATGTAAATCTGCCATTCATCCACACCTACTCTTTACTTTGTGTTGCTTCTAAAATAGAAGCACAATCAATCTTGACATACGCCCCAGTTCCTGGGCTTGACCATCCCTCCTACTTGGAAAGCTCACTGAAAACATGGGTCAAATTAAAACAGATCAATCAAGTTTTGCCTGCCAAGTTAACATCTCTGTAGGAAGTTAATTGACACTGCTTCTGACTCAAGCCCACATGACAGATGAGAGAAGTGAGGGGAGATGTAACTGAGTTCAGAGTTCAGAACACAAACATGAGAGATGCCCTTTCCCTGTAGGTGGATTAACTGGACAGCAGGGGATCCATGGAGTGAATCTGTAAGGGAAGGTCAGAGGATCAATAGGTAAATGAAGGTGAGGAGAGTGGGGGTTGCAGACACAGCTTTCAAGGCAACTGCAGTAAAGATATCAGTCTGGCAACAACAGGTGAAACTAGAGGGGACACCCTCACTTTGCCTTAAAAGAGGGCCATAGAGCACATGGTCATGATTATGCTGGATTTGTAATCACAAGGTCTGGCTTCACGCCTGACTTCCAAGACATATGTCCTAATTTACCTGAAATTAGTCACCTCACTGTTGTAAGGAGGTTCATAATACTTGGTTCATCTCTTGCTAACTGGACAATATGGGACAAAGTATCTAATTTTTCAATGTCTCTGTTTTCTCATCAGTATAATGGACTGATACATGCCTTATTTCACAGGATTGCTCTGGTGAATAAAGGTAGTAATTTAAGGGAAGTACTTGGGAGAGTGAAGATTGAGAAACATGGAGTCAAGGTGAATGTTCTCAACTCCATGTTCTATCAAATCCCTTCATCTCACTGGAATTCAAATTCAAAACAAAGCTGGGACTAGGTAGGCCCTGAATTCTCTTTCAGCTCAAATATTTTATGCGCTGGGGATTTTTATTAGTTTACATGGTGTTTAGGGTCACTAGAGAAGTTTCTGTTTGTCTGGAAAGAAAGTGAACTTCTGTTATAAAATCTATATTAAATTTTGTTCCAGTTTCTCAGTAGCTCTATGACCTTAGAACATTCATATAATCTGAGTTTCAGCCTCAGTCTCCTCAGCCCGAGTCTCCTATAAAATGGATCTCAAATATCACATGTCTTAGCAAAAAGTATTTACATAAATAAAATCTACTCACTGTCATCCTAACAGCTGCAATCCAAAGCAATGGTCATAAATCAATGGTTTTCCTTTCTTGTAATTCAAGTCAGTAATGAACTAACTTTGACAAAGCATAACCCAGAGACACCTGCCTGGTGTCCCAAAATATCTGTCACTGAATAAGCTGCTGTTATGTACTAAGTGTTTGTGTCTTAGGGAGAGAAGGAAGGAAGGAGGAAATCCTCACTCTACCACTCACATCCTATTTAACCTTGAACTATGAATTGAATTATCTTCATTAGAATGTGCTCATGTGCAAAACAGATTATTATCACTAGTGTGACTGTTCTGATTGCATGGAATTGAGTAGATGAAGTAGTGCATGCTGTCTGAAACATATTAGATGTCTAAAAATTCAGTTAGTAATATTGAAATCATAGGCAAAGGAGCAAAAAACATCAAGCATCCAAGCCAAAGGGGGAAAAGTCACTTTTAAATCTGTTGCTTTTGCCCCAGGCTCTTCCACTATGGAAGTTTCAGAGCTAGACCAGGTTCTTTTCTTTAAAATGTAAACCAAAAGCAGGATGTATTTACAAAAGAGTAAACAAGCAAAAAGTTCCTGAGACGGGGGTGCTGTGTTTTCTCACTACATAGTCCAGTCCAAGTCTCTGAGTCCAAAATTACACTTGGGCTGCTCCAACTGAAACAGGGCGACCAGAAAAGACTTTTAAATTTAACTTGAAACACTTACAGACCTGCTTCTCTCTCCAGAGCAGGCTACACGTAGGCCATTAGCAATTGCCTTTAACTTCAAGTAGCCACACCTAGATACACCTATCTGCCTGCTTCTCTCCCTAGGAAGCAGCCTCAAAATTGTTCACCAGCATTTTCACTGTACCTGCCTACTATTGATATGCACACATCAGCTACCAGCTTCTCTCTGGTTTCTTTCCCTCTTTCAGACCTAAAAAGGAAAACTTAAAAACAGTTTAAACTCCTGTGGGTTCTTCCACCATCCCCAGCCTTCTCAACCAAAATACCAAAGCAATGCAAGACTATCAGTGCAGACTAATTTATTTCTAACAAAGTGATTTCCTAATTATCCTAATAACTACAAAAGAAACATAAGGAAAACTCCAATTACTTTAACATTGTCCAAAACCTTTCTCAGCATTGTCCAAAGTCCTTTCCCCAGATTGCCCAAAAATCCTCAGTCACTCAGTCCTGATCATTTCACCAATGTCCAATCAGAGTTCATCTCCAGACACTTGAAGACATGTTCCTTTGGCTGCTCCCTTGGCTTGATCCTCCTTGTCTTCCACGTAGTGCTTTCTTTGTCTTCCAGGTAGTAGGAACTCCATGGTGCCACGCCACTTTCTTTTCAGGTCTAACTTTTGCATGGCCTCTTCAGACACAAGTTAAACTCAGTGAAACAAACTCCAACACGGAGTTCAAATCTGCAAACTTCTTAACTGCATCTAGCATACATGCTGCCAGTCTGGGTCAGCCAAGGGCTGCAGGCCCCCAGTGGCCATATGGCCAAGCTCACATGGTTCACATCTCCATCTTACAAAATGGCTGAAATCAACTCACTCTCCTCCATGAATCTCTCTATCTGATCTCCATATCAGAATATGAATCTCTCTGTTTCCACACCCTTTATATATTCTGATTTCCCGCCTTCCAGGAACCACACATGGACCATTTCACCTGGACCATTTTGCTTCTTCCTCCCCCTGCACCTCCCTGAAGGGAAATTCCAACTAAGGTCATTCTCACATTTTAGCATATCTGTTCTTGAAATCTGCACTCTTAAACAGGAGACAATGGGGAAGGGTATCACAACCTATCACAACCACATGCTGCCGACAAAATGACAATACCTTCAGCTCTGGTGTCCTCAGTTCTTCCAAGCTTTTCCAAATCTTTCTGGCAGCTACAGATAAGCTATTTGACCATACTCTTCTCTCCTTAGAGGTTCCATGTTTTCAACTTCTAAACTGTGACTTTTTTTGCTTCCCCAGGCTCAGCCACTAGGGCTCAGGGCAGGAACTTGTGGCTCCCTTCTTCCTGCTCTTGCACCTGTGGCCTCCTGGCCTCTGGGTCCCAGCCCATAGTCATGGCCTATCACTCCTTGCTGCTCTAACCTACAGCCTCAGGCCACAATGCTTTGCCGGTTTAGTGTTTCTTGGACAAGTTCCCTACCAGGTTTCACCCACCAGGGCAACAAGTCATAGCTCCAATTCAGCTGCATTGGGGGGAGTGTCCAGCCCCTTATCAATATTATCAAAACAAGTATACTCAGCCAACCTAAAGCTTGATATTTCTCAATCTCATCATTCAGTCCATGATTCTCACAGCTCACAATATTCTTCTCTTTTTTGCAATGCTGAGAAAATATACTAAGGACTCTCATGTCTTCATCTGAAAGCTGTGTAAGCATAAGGCTCTATGCTAACCTGCAAGCTCTGTGAGAATGAGACATGCATCCAACTCATCTCAGGGTCCCATGTGGTGTCAAACAGTGTGATCAAATTTGTCTAAATGAATGAATGGAGGAATAGATGAACATACATGACATCTGCTGAGGACTGGTGTTGATTTCCATAAATATCTATTTCCCACAATGTAAACCATGCTTGCTATATTTGTGGTCTTGATGGTGGGGATAATTCCATCACATCAAATTGTAGACATTAAATATGTGCAGTTCTTATGTATCAATTATTTTTCAATAAGTATGTAGAGAGTGTCAAATCTCTGGTTAGCATATTTAGCTTGATTTCTTCCTTGATGGCTGGCTCTTCACAACTTAACTGTTCTTTAACCTCAGACTGAGGTAAAAGAAAGCTGGCACTACTCTTTCAGTTCCTGATTCTAAGGAACTCTTGATAGCTCTTTGATTATCCTCCCCAAGGAAAGAGATGGGAAACTTATGAAAAACACATTTTTCCTTTTGAGCATGTCTGCCTACAGTAAAGAGAGCAGTAATGATGGCTACAAAATCTTACATCCAACCCATTTCCTCAAGGACTTAAGAAATTCTAACCCTGTCCAGGATGATGATGGATAATTAGATTCATTTTCTATCTAAAAAATGGCTTCTATAAATGGCTATAGCAAAAATATATTGATAAATGGGTAGAAGAGTCAACTTCTTTTAACTTTTAACTTTTAACTTTTAACTTTACCACATTATTCTCTAGGGTGCTGGCTTCACTCAGTTTGGCCCTCTTAGGTCTGAGGCACTAGGGGCTGGGACCAGAATGTTGTTGCTAACACATGTAGCCATGAATTCAGTTCCAGAGGAAGAAGAGAACAACTATTTACTGAATACCTATAATGGATTCAGATACTCTGCTAAGCACTTAGACTATTACGTCTCCTTTGAGGTATACACAGATAAAAATCCCCCAATAGGGAATCAGAGAAGTTAAGTGAGACTAAAGTAATATGACTAGTTAATTAAAATTCTAAGTTCAGTTTGTTTGTTGTTTTTGCTGTTTATTTTTATTCCGAGTTGTACATGTTTCCTGAAGTCCAGGATGATCTGACACTAAGTAGAAGAAATAATTTCCTACAGTCTATTCTTTCAGAAAAACTCTTCACATTCTCATTTATCCTAAGAACAAACTCATTACCAAGGCAGAATCCAGAAAAAAAAAAAAAAAAAAAAAAAAAAAAAAAAAAAAAAAAAAAAAAAAAAAAAAAAAAAAAAAAAAAAAAAAAAAAAAAAAAAAAAAAAAAAAAAAAAAAAAAAAAAAAAAAAAAACTTGAAATTTTGGGATAATAGCACCCAATATTAACTATGCAACTTTATGGGGCAGCTTTGAAGAGAAATACTAAATGTCATGCTATGACCTTTCATTTCAGATTCCTGTTGGGTTGACCTTCTAGAATGATCTAAACCCTCCTAACCATGGCCACCACCATTCACATGTCTGACAGAACAAAGCCAGGATTCCTCAAGTCTGGAGTTTTCAATTGTCCTGAGACAACAAAGCTTCAGGAAGGAAAGCAAGAGCAAGGGCCAGTAGGCCTGGGTTCAAACCTCAGTTCATCATGGTGGAACCTGAGGTCAATTTTATCACTAGAACCTTTCTTTGTTCTAGGACTGTAGGAACTGTTTCAGTTTTCCTGCCCTGCCCCTGCACCTGAACAGGAGAGACTGGGAGGGACAATTAGCACTTGTTAAGTGAATGTCAATGAATCACTTGATGAGCTAATAAGTACTCAATAAATGGAATTAGAATTTATTCAGAATTTAGAATTTGCACAGAGTTAAAGTTATCCAACTGTAGATGTGAAAAGACTTTGCAGCTGCAGAAAACTCATCCTAGAGTCACTATTAGAATTTGAAGCTGGAATTGCTAAATATGATTTTGGCTATATTCAGTTGTATTGTATATAAGCCCACAGGACCTTAAACATAGTTATTTAGCAATGAAAAGAAAAGAAAAAACAGTGCATAGTTTTTCACATGACAATGATATTATCTCTTCCTTGTTCAATAGCTAGAGAAAAAACTAAAAGCAAAGTCAGCTGATGGTGAACTCACTAAAATGGTGCCAAAGCTGATCCACAAGCCAGAGACAAAGGTCACTACTTAGATCCTGCTGGGTCAGGAATGACAGGTGATACCTACGGTATATCTTGGTGAACATTTTAGGGGCAGAAAGCCCCCCTGTTCACAGGCGGCATACTGTATCATCTTTGGGGGTCTGACTTGGAAGGAGAAACTCTGAGATCCAAAGAGCACATCTTCAGGGTGGCTGTGTTTGATGCAAATTGCAAAGAAAAAGACAAGTCATGGAGAACTGAAAGTAACCTTTGCACAAAAGTAAGAGGGTGGGTAGGAATCAGAAAACTAGGTCATGTGGTTCTAACTGCATTTCATTACTCTCTCTTTGGCCAATGTGTTCCCAGTAAGTGTAAGTTGTGGTCTCGTTCCTTCACGCTGTGGTCACTTGAAAGCCATAATCTCTGGAGAGAGCTGGCTGGGCCTCTTTCCCATGACCTCCCTCAATGGGAGCCCCAACCAGGGAGGTTATTAAGCTCAGCAGGTCCAGCAGAGTCCCCAGATTACATGTCTGTTGTTACTTATCATAGCATGTGTTAACATTTAAAAACAAAATGTTTGCTCATAGTAAAAAAAAAAAGTATCTGTTATTTAAGTCATGTTTTCATGCCTTAGGAAACACAGAGGCTCTGCTTCTGCTACTCTCCGAGAGGTTTCCACCCTTAAAAGGTGAACATGAAGCAGAAGCTGACTGGCTGGAGGCTTCTGAAGTAGCTCCTGACAGCAGCATCACAGCTCAGCCTACTGGAGGGAGTCTGCCTCCTCCAATTAGCACCCTGAGTGCACTACAGTGCAACCCACATGAGCACTATTCTCAGCCAGTGAGTTCCCAGTCTGACTGGAGGCTACTCCCTTCTTCGCCTCCTACCATCCAGATGACCCCCACATCACTGAGTGGCTGTGCTTACTTGGTTCCGTTTCTCACTTTGGGGCAGTTCTACTCTATTGCAAAAGGACATCTGACCCATTCAGACTGTGTGGAGCTGAGGTCAGATGTGCTATGTGACTAGTTAGGGGGCCTTGTTAGTTTCTGTTTGGTTCTAATTTGGAAGTGGAGGCAAAAAATAAGAAAACTATTAGATGTGTGCTCTTCAAAGGAAAACAAGCATTAATTTTACCAACAAAACAAGTTTGTTTGAAAGCACAACAAATTAGCAATTTGAAATGTGTGGTCTAACTGCCCTTTCTTACTAGAACAAATGACAGAACTAATTTATACAGATTTCAGAGAGGCTACTATTACTGAAACATTTTGAGGAAACATGGAGTTGGATGTGTGGCAATTTCTCACTCATCGACTTGTGGCATTTTCTCATTGGCTGAGCTGTTGCTGGGCAAAGAGGAACTTCCTTCTTTATTTTCCCCCACCCCCCATTCCCACAACACTTTCAACTGCCTCCCCACCCTCAGCCCCCACCTCAAACTCCCTCCACTCCAGGGTGGGACAGCAGCATCATTTCCCACTGGAAAAGCAAAGCCTGCCAGGTCCAGCAGGTTGCTGATTGCAGGTGTGAGAGAATGCTCTTTTAACCTCCTGACCTCTTTCAAATAGGGTTTCTGTATGTTAATTTTTTGCTGTTATTAATCAAGTTCTGGCCATTTTGGGCTGGTTGTTACAGAGGTTATTGTCTGGCTTCCTGCGCTGGCTCCTCCACGTAGTGGTTTGACTTCCTGGTTGCTATAGACAGTAAGTAGACTGGCTTCCTGAGTTGCTTGCTACAGGTTGTAGGTCAGAGTTCTGTTTTTATATATATAGTGTGGCCATTGTCCATCTGTACCTCCAATCTCTCATTCTGTTGACAAAACAAGTCACAAAATTAGGGTGGGGAAATAGATTCTACACTTTCATGGGAAAAGCTGCAAGGCCACATCACAAAGGAGGTGGAAGCAAGAAGCATCAGTAACTGAGGTCACAAGAGTCAACTCACAAGCAAGCATCCGGAATGTGCTAAAGGACTGGATATAATTGTGGGAGACAGATTCAAGAATGGATACAAGAATTTTTTGTTTTAAATGACTTGAAGAAAAATCATGAGATAGGAGTCAAATATTAACAATTCCATTTGGGATTTAGCACCTTGCAAAACTATTAGATATCCCAGTAGAAATATCAACAGGATATACAGTCAGGGGGAAATTAGCCCAGAAATAATAATTTGGAAAGGAAAGATTGAAAAAGCAGTGCTCTAATTCAGGTATGATATAAACTGCTATAGGATGAACAGAGAGAATGTATTTCTTATGGTTCTGGAGGCTGCAAGCCCGGGATCAAGTTGCCGGCAGAGCAGATACTGATGAAAATTCTCTTACTGGTTTGCATACTTTTTATTATTTCCTAACATGGCAGAAAAACGAGAGTGTTCTCATTAAAGTCCCCTAGTATAAAAGTCTCTAACCCCATTGATAGGGCTCCATTCTCATGATCTCATCTCCTAATACCATTATATTGGTGGTAAGATTTTAATATATGAATGCAGAGGGAACATTTAGTCTATTGTAGGAGATGAAAAAGTTATGAACCTTGAAAATAAGAACAGTGTGACAAAGCAGACTGAGAAGTAGCTATGCATGGAAGGGATATGGGGAGGAGGAGGTCCAAGAGAAGGTGTGTCTCATAAAGAAAAGGGAAAGGTGCTTCAAGAAAAGTATTTTCAATATTATCAATCTGCGTCAAATGTAGTACAAGCTAAAGACAGCCATTCACCAATGAATATGGAGAACATGAAAGCTGGGCATTATGGTGCATACCTGTCATCCCAGTTACCTGGGAGGTTGAGACTGGGGATCAGTTGAGTCTACAAGAAGAAGAATATGGAGAACATGGAGATCATTGGTGACCTTAATATTGATGATTTCCTAAGATTATTTCTAGTCTGTCTTTTCATCTCCCAACATCTAGGAAGTCAACATCGTATCTCCCCCAGAAAACTGAAATAGATTTACAAACTGGTCTTCTTATATGTATCTTTGTCATCATCGCAATCATGACCCACACTGAAGCACATTGAATCCCAGCCACCACCACCCCACCACCACCCCACTTAGAACTTTATGATACCTTCACATTGTTCTTAGAACAGAATCCAATCCCTTAATAAGATTTCCACACTTTGTATATCATCCCCTCACTCCACTTTCACAATATGGCCTTCCTGGGACATCATTCTCATTCTAACCAAAAGTCTTTTTTCATATGCCATTCCCTCTTGCTGAAGCATAAATACATGTATGTGTCTTTCTAAGTCACAAATATTCCTCCCAATTGTGTTAAAAGGGAAGCAGTCCATGACTGTCTAGCTTAGGTTAAGTTCCTTAAATACCATTACTCTACTTCCCCATTACCATTTACTCCAAAAATTCTGACTTTGATTTGGACAAAATTTCTCAAAATTATGAATTAAATCCTTGTTCTCAAAATTATGAATTAAATCCTTGTTCTCAAAATTATCATTAAATCAACAGTTACCTCCACTGGAAAGTCTGTTGATTCTTTGAAGATTTCTATAGCCCCTGACTCAGATTTAATTAATAAATTTTAAGTAAATAACTATTAGGTGAACCCTATGTAATACATATTACTGCTATCTTTGCAGATGAGAAAATGAATATGCAGCAAGATCAAGACTTTGTTCTAGGCTGTAATCCAACTCTGCAAACCCTAGCTCCAACCCCCTAACTTTTCTCACTGGTGTGTGTGTTTACCACTAGTTGGAGTTTGTAAAGCAGAGTTCATATTTTATTCATCTCTGAGTTAGAGCCTATCTCCCTACAGTGTTGGTACTATAATATCTGGAGATATTGATTGAATCGAGTACTAGAGAATGGAATTTCAAAGACTGAGCAAACATATAAGCCTTAGAAAAATATGTGTAGGTTTATCTTAGGCATTTTAGATTTGTTTTACACATAGTAACTTTTGTTCCTCCCCCCCCACCCCTACCCCAAGTCTCCCACCCCCACCCCTACCCAACACACACACACACACACACACACACACACACACACACACACCCTTTCACAGCTGTAGTTTCTTTCTTCAAGGAAATATTTTCTATCCACACTTACAGTTAATACAAGCAGTAGGTACTTCTTGCCCTTTCTTGTTCACCTCAAGCACTATTTGTGTTTGTCTGATGGAGAGGGAATTCAGCCCATTACGATGTAACAGAAATACGTGTGAAAGCTTTCAGCTCAAGAGTCAGGGCACTTAGGGGAAATGGGGCTCTCATGCTCTTGCAGACTGCAGACCACTTTGGCGAAACAGAGGATGCCCAGGAACCACCAACCATCCTCATTCCCACTTGAGGCTGACCCAAATGCAAACCACACCCCAGAAAATGGAAAGACTGGTACTGCCTCTGATGGACTACAGACGAGACAATGCCTGCTTTTATTAAATATCATAAACAAAAGACTTAATAATAACAGAAACTAAGCCATAGCTGCAATCATAAGATAAAATAAACAAGCACTGATGCCACAGCCCACAGACCACCTGATTCTCCAACAGTGAATTACCAGGTGGTCTCCCAAAAGATATCAAGAATACTGTTTAAGGTGGTAACCATGTTAATAAAAACAACAATAGTCACAATTAGCTTTCAACTCTGCAGTTAAGTTTATAAGGAAGTTCACGCTTACTCTCTTAGATACACACAATAAACCTGTGAGGAATATAAAACAGGGATGATGAACGATGTGTAGATCAAAAGTTCCATGGTCAGGAATTTGACAACAACAGCACTTCAAATTCTAAACACCACTGGAGATAGCCCACCATCACGCTCGCACTTGGTTTGGAACTATGGCCATCACGCTCGCACTTGGTTTGGAACTATGGCAGACTGAATTATTGCTCCTTTAACTACAGAGTTGCAGAACATGGATACAATGAGGCACCATTAATGCAACTAACCAACCACAGGTTAGAAGTCAATAACATTAAGGTAACACCCTTGAAGAAGACATATAAATGCTCAATACTAATATCCCTGGAGATTGTCTGATTTCTGCCGACCCCAGACTTGATCAATTGTGTGAGCAGCTTTTCTTCAATTATACAGGTTACCCCAGAATCTTTCCAATAAATCACCATTTCTGCTAAGTTCATCCTACACCTTTTATAGAGAAACTAGTCAGTCACTATCTTTAGACTTTAGTGAGATTTAAGTCTTTCTTGCTACCTTTCTCAACACATTGATTTTTATAAAGAATTATTTTTCACCATTCTTTTCACCTTTTGTGGACTTCCTAGTCTGTGTGTAGCATGTGAAAATAAACAAACAAACAGCAAAGAATCCTTTTCTTTTAGAAATAGACCACTCATGATATTTTCAGCAGAATAAATAATATTAGAGTTTTACCTTAAAGGTAAACTTTATCTTTCTGGCTTTGTAACAGTAGAATTGCCCAAATAATGAGATCATCTGTTTGTATATGGTAATTAAAGAATTATGTTGAAATTGAGTAGATGACAAGAAATCACCAACCACTCAACTGGAGAGGAAGTATAATAAAAATTTGTATGTGTCAAAGAATACTCTCATTTAGTCTTGTAGTTAACTAAGATATAATACTTGAAACACCAAACAAGCAAACCTAAAGAAGAATTTGACTATATTTGACTTCAAACAATAAGACACCTCAGTTGTACAGTTTATATGAAATAGCCTTTCCCTTTAACCTATGAAAAAAATGTGCACATAGGTGTATGTGTGTATGTGTATATCCTTTTATTATTTTTAATTCTGAAGCTTTCAGAACTTGGCAAATTAGGCTTGCACAGCAAATCCCATGCACTGCCTATTTTTATAAATAAAATTTAATTGGAACAGGCAGCGTTTGTATGTTTGCACAACATTGATAGTTGCATGCACTACCTGAACTCACTCAGAATTGCCCACTTGACCTGAAAATTCCATAAACTGTAGCCCTTTCCCCAAAAGAATTTGCTAACTGTACTAAGGAAAGCATATTGTGGTTGGTTGGAAAGACTTGAGGTTGGTTGCTATGGCTTGGAATCCAAAATCTGATATTACTTAGGATGTGACCTTGAGGAAAAGTATTAATTTTTTCTGCACCTGGCTTTTCTGATTCTTAAATAGAAACAAAACCCCAACTTCACCAAGATGCTATGAGTATTCAACAAATACACAAAGAATTTGAAACAGATAAGACCTTACAAGTTTTCCTCTGTTCATTTTTTATCTCCCACCTTCCATATATAATCATCCCCTTTTCTCTTGAATGGCAATTTAAAACTATAAAAATATTATTTCAAATAAATTCACTGACAAATGAAGTAAAATCAAGTTTTCTTATGATTCCCATAAGGATATAATTTGTCATTTTTTTCTACCCTTTTCTTTCTCCTGATGTATTTCTAAAGGAATAGAACAGACTGTATATGCACACGTTCAGGTAAAACCTCACTTACAATGTGAGAGCAAGTCAGCATGTTTAAAATATAAGTATGATTTGAAGTTACTCAAAATCAGTGCAGATTGAGGGCCATAAAACGCTTACCCTCAAGCTAACAATGGAATTTGGTGACTTCCAAATGTGGTTCAGCATTCATAAATTTGTATCACTGCTTGACAATATAACTATAAATTTTATCTCCCACAGATATTCTCTAAAAACTACTATGTACCCACCCTAGTCACAGAGTTCTATGACTCCTTCAACTCTCTTTGTCACTATTTCAAAGAACGTTTTAATGTTTCTATGATTGTGAAACTTCCAACAGTCTGAAGTCACCACGTTCACTCTCAAAAGAGCTTCTCTGTCACCTAACCCCAGCTCATGCTTTTGCATCATGGTCTCTGATTCCACTTCCCAGACAAACAGAAAACTGAAGTTCTAGCTCCAGAAAGAGTAGTCTAGGTTTCCACTTCAAAAACTGTCAATGTCCAAAAAAGAAGTGAACTATTGGAAACAATATTTCTCAAAGACTTTTTGTGCTGGAAAACAAACTGAATTTAGGTAGGCTGCTCAATAGAACCAATCGACCACAACATGCAGAACATGCACAGGACTGGAAAAGCCTTGAGAGCAGTAATAACAGTGAAGTGACTGACTGCCTCTTTTATGAACCAAACTTTGCATTCATGCTAAGTGCTTCAGTAGAGCAAGTACGGCCATAGAGGTTCACCACTTGGCACTGAACATGAACAGCACCCCTAAGATTCATGCTATACCCCATCTTCATACGGACAGGCTTGTGTACATGCATTATAAATGTTGAGTGTTTTCTCCAGATTCTACACACTCAACCCCTGGAACAAGTCTCTCAAATAGATTTTACCCTTTTAAAATCTATGTTTGGAAGCTGACTATCAAGTTTAAATGACTTATTCATATCTATATAGCTAAGTAGCAGAGAAAGGATTGAAACTCAGTCTGCCATCCTCCAGGCTTTCTGCACCACTTCATTGTGCCTCTCTCTTTGAGTTATTGATAGTTAGTAAATAGTTTTTAGAGTAGAGAACGTTGAGAAATTTTAGTAGAGTTTATGGTATGCCACCAGGATGTAAGTAATTTCTCCGGGATGATAGACACTCAGAGAAAAGAGAGCCCTTTCAAATCATAGGGGAAAGAATGAACAAAACCAAAGACCTACCCAATGAAGTTAACTAGGGGAAAGAATGAACAAAACCAAAGACCTACCCAATGAAGTTAACTATGGCCAATATACCTCATTTGTAAAAGGAGCCTGACATAGTCAATGCATAGCAAACAGTGACTATTCAGTAAACAATGCTGAGGGGAAAGGTTAAAATCATTGGTTTCAAGTTTTGAAATATTGTCAAATAAAATAGAGTAATTTTGTAACACTCTGAAAGGTGGACATAAAACCAATCGATAAGGGTTATAGAATGACCAGTTTAGTAGATATGGGGGGAAGTTTTGACGTGGTAATTTCTGTTAGAAAAACAGAATTGATTACCTCAGGAACAGGGTCACAGTTGGAGGGACAGCTCAAGCAAAAGAGACCAGACACCTGTGAACCAAGAGAGTGTCACTGTGGCACGTGGCTGATAGCAGCTAGATTTGGGACATATTCCAACTGCGAGCATCTGTGTTTCTGCAAAGTTTCACTCATTATTCACTCCTTCAAAAAAATAGAAGCTAAACCCCTATTATCTGTCCACCAGGGATGGGGGAGACAAGAAACTAAGAAACTGGGGAAGAAAACAGACATGACAAACAAAAATTAAGCAATGATTCATTTGCTTCACTGAAATTTGAAAAGTTTTCGAAAGAAGGATGAAGAACACCAGGGCATAAGCCAACAGATTGTCTCAACAGTCTCAACTGTAAGGTCAGAGCAGCTTATCAAATAAATTAAGATAAAACTGAATCCCAAAGGAAAATGCAGGAATTTAGTCAGTGTCAGGGAAGAGCACTCCAGGCAAGAAGTAGTAACTTAGGACTGTAGGGGGAAGGGTTTTTGGTAAGAATGTTGTCAGAAAAGGTAAAACGCAGTGTAAGGTGCAAAAACTGAAAATCCAGATTATACAAGGTTTTGAAAGTCCAATTAATATTGATTAAGTGACATATTATAACACCCCCTATTCACAGGTTAAAAAGTTTCAAAATCCTACTTAGAAAGGTAAAAATTTACAGAGCAAAAATAAGTTTTATTCATATAGTCCACCACATTTGTCATGCTAAAGTGTCCATTCCTGCATTAATGAGGTTTCATGTCCCAAGGGCAAGACATAATTTCAATTTCAAAATCCCTCTGTTATCTAATCAACAGCTCTCTTGCTGGAGATCCAACCATTTGCCTGTGTGTCTTGCAAACCTTTAGAAAATAATAAAATACCAGGACAAGTGTTAAAGAGGTCTAATGCCAGTTAAAATATACGAATAACAGACTCAAGGTTTGAGGTAATACTTGTGTTGTCTCTAAATTTATTGAAGAAAGTATTGGGGAAGTAAAGTAGAAACTTCAGTTGCTTCACAAATGTGCCCTATTTGGTGATGCAAGGCTTTAAAGATACTGCACTTTCTCTGCAGCTTTCCGTTTCACTGGGGAGAGGATGTGGAGCAAGATACTGGAAAAAGAAACACTTGCTGTCAACATCCCCCAAGGGAGACATCTGGTCTCCATGGCTGTCAGGACTCAGAAGAGACTAACCCCCATGCTAGAGTGAGATCAAAGAAGGAAACCAACAGAATATGCAGCAGGTGACAAAGTGACTGCTTGGAGAACGCATCTTTGTGACTCATTGCATTCGCAGCCCCAACTCTCTCAATTCTCCCCATTTCCATATCTTTTGCCATATATCCTTTTGTGGTGACCTCCATGGCAGACATTTCTTGACTCTCAGCTTGCCATAGGCTTTTCTTTTGCAAAAGCAGAACAAGACAGAAACAATATGCCAGTGCCTGATTTATGACTTAAGTAGTCTTCTGCACCTCTGCTTGTTTTATATCTCCCCCACTGTGATAACAAGAACATACCCAGGCTGGTCTCATGGCTGCAAAACGAGAAACACACGGAGCAAAGTCACCTGCAGTCAGGCACAGGTCAGCGCAACTAACCCCCAACCCATTTACAGACTCAGAAATAACCACCAGTCACTGTTGGCAGTTCAATTATACGATATCTAACTGATGCCTAATTAGTATCTAAAAATAGCTCTTTATTCCAAAAGGTTTGGTTCATGATAAAATCAGAGACAATCAGATCCACCACCAACAAAAAATGATAAAACAGGATCAGAAAACTAAAAAAAGAGAGTGAAAGACAGAGGTGAGGAGTAGACATCTGACTTTATCCCCAGGATGAAAAGCCCTACCCTTTGCAACACAGAAGGAAAAATGTAGAGGAGTCTAGAACCCACAGATATTCCCTGCATTGCACCTGAAGTGTGGGGTACAATGGAAAGACCACCAGTCTCAGAATGAGATCTTACGGTCTCAGTTGCTATGTGGATCTTTTGAATTCTTGCTTTTCTCACCAGTTAATCCAGGAAAACAAGATTTTCTTTTTTTACACAACAACTCTTAGGGTTGGAAACAATGCTAAAAGCATTGACAGATAAGCAGGAAATAACAGATACTAATATTAGTAATGATACACAGTTGTGAGTGATGCAGTTAAAAATTGTTGGCACCAGTGTATCTTGGAGGGTGGGGTCTGAGAAAAAGACCCATGAGAAGAAGCAAGAAAGAAGCGCCAAAAGGCAGATTAAAAGGGAGAAGCAAGGAGAGAGAATAAAAGGAAAAGGAAGGAGACAAGAATGGCGGACTGAGAGAACAGGCCCACAGGCCTGGCCAGGGTCGATCCCCTGGAAGAGTGAACTGGAGATGTCAAGGAGCTATGGTGACCAGCAAAAGAGTGGCCGGTGTGGAAAGTGTGGCACAGCAGCAAGGCAGCATAGTGAGCTGATACCTGGAGATGACCAAGGATTTGGCAAACTATTTCATGTGTCAGCAATTGTGGAAGAAGTCTGAAGAGCCTTGGAGCAGCACGGAACACTGGAGAAGAAGCAAAGAAAAGACATGAGGAAAAGACTGAACTTGGCAGTGCCTGTCTCAGTTTTGGAGGGGCAAAGGGTACCATCTTGGACATGTGTCTTTGGGGACTCTGGGGACTGAAAATGGTGACAGGGTAAGACAACTGGCCACTTGTAGCATTGAGGACTTTTTGTTTTCTTGGTTAATTTTCCTTGTTAATATAACCTTGTTGTTTAAATTGTATTTGACTGGCAACTGCTCCACGCGGGTGAGACCTGAGTTTGGTTATAAACTGGTCAAGTGTAAGCCTAAGTTAACAATTTCAAACACTACTGATTTTTCCCCAAGACCTGTTGGACTTCCTTCTTTATATAATTCCCTTCCCAGATCCTCCAACTTGCTGCTGGTCTGTTGCACTAGTTCCCCAATCTGACTCTTAGCATCCTGCTCCTGACAGTAGAAATTATGACAATATAAATGGAATTATAAAAATGGAATGAGATTAAAATTTATGAAGATGCTTGTTTTACTTACATAATATCATTTTTTCTACATATTGACCCCACTGTTTAGCATCATCTCCATTTCATAGATGAGAACACTAAGGAGCAGAGACGCTAATTACCTCTTTCAAGATTTCTGGAATAAAGAGAGAAAGGATTTAGAGTCAGGACAGTCAAATACAGTCCTTTCACAGCTGTATCACTGCACCTCCCATGATTCCATGTACCCTGACTCTCCTAATATCACAAGTGAGTTGGAGGGGGGGGTCTTCTGGTCCCTTAAGCAGAAATCCAGTGACTATTTTAACCCTGCTAAAAAGGAGTGGAACTAAAATCCTCCATTCCTTCCCAGAAGACAATGCAAAATAATTTCTAAGCTTCCATGGGTCTCTACTGCCACCAAGCAAGATCTGCAAGACAGAGCTTATGCCACTGCCCTCAGCAAGCATTTCCTGCTGATCTCATACTCTCCATCCTTGCTCTGATTAATTGGGTGGTGCTGCAGGAACTCAATCATTGTGTTCCTGGAGTCACACTTCAGGAAGATTCTGACAATAATTAAATTTTCATTTTAGACATTTAACAGCCCAATCAATAATTTAGGGAGCAAAAAAAAACATTTTCTGGGAAGCATTAGCTTAAATCTGAAAAGTAGCTGCTTATCCCTTGGAAATAGTACAATTTCAGCAAGGGTTGGGTAGAGGGGACATACATTATTACTCTTTCTCTTCCCTTCTGCTTGCTCTCCAGTTCTCTTCTTAAATTGAATGCTTTGATTGTATTATCTTCTATTGATGGAAGATTAGTTTACAGCACCAGATGTGATTGGAAGTATAGGCTCACACCTCTTCAAATGTATGTCACCACACACCACACCCACCACCAAGGCACTGAGTCCTCCACCACAGTCTGTTGATCCCTTTCCCCTTTTAGTTCCCACTCTCATCAACCCCCACTACCCATCTGATAGTCATATTTCTAGGGTTTGTTTTGGTTTTAGTTTACTATTTTTTTCTCTTGCTTTCACTTTCTCATTTTTCTCTCCTGCTTGAGGTCCCTCCCCTTATCTCTCACCAGTCCAGTCTTCTCTGAGCTTCTCCCAAATACTACTGCTATTTCTGTTTCATATTTCCTCCTCATTATGCTGAATATTGTGCTTGCTGGTATAATAGCTAATTAGTACTGCAACAAGTCTGTAGCTATGAATTTATTTTATCTTGGAAACAGATCAAAACTATTATCCACTATTATTGTTTCATTCCATTTTGAAGTATCAGTCACATTTAAAATTAAAAATTCACCTTAAAGAAATTGCTGCAATTCAAATCAAATTTTTATTTCTTCCAGTGTGCTGGGCTGACTAAAGATGTATAATTTAAAAATGTAAAAATAGACAGGATTCTAAGAGTTCCAAAGCTGTTTTTGAGAACTCACATAGTAGCTAATAATATACTCCACTTACTAAAACCTTTGAACTGATTTCCAAGAAAATACTTCAAAGTGCATTTCTCTCTCCCTCCCTTTCTCCTCTCTCCATCTCTTGTTGCTGATTGCAGGGGTACTAAGAAATGCATGAGCTTTTGGAACAAGCAGTACTTCAAAGCAAGTGTCTGACAAGGACTTTTGCCTCAGCAGTTGCCGATCTGGACTAAATTCACAGTCTTGGTCTCCAAATGCCCCTTGCTTCTCCAGTAACTTTAATGATGACTCATCCATCAATGTGAAATTATAGAAATTAAGTTTGTGAAAATAAGTTATCCTAAGGGGGTCCCTGAGAAGAACACAGAGAACTGGCAAATAGCAATGATACATAATTTGTTTTCTTTCACTCTAAAGAAAAAGAAGTAATCTGGACAGATTATTAATGCCAGTTTAGGTTCTCCTAGTTCCCATTCCACAGCCAAGCAGACACTTGAGAATCCCTGTTAAACCTGGGTCATAGGGGATTAGTGTTGTCACAAAAGGAAATTTCTATTTGGAATCCCAGCACTTGGTGATCTTCAAGATCTTTTTCAGACTAAAAAAGTCTTTTAAAATGGATTAGTTACTCAAGCTTACATGACAGAGGTGCTGACAGAAAGCCAGTATCCTGATTTCTAGGTCAGTTGATATAGCTGTATAGGTCCTACCTATGACCCCTCTTCCCAATTACCACCTAGTCTGAGTCCAGAGCACACCTGGTATGCTGTCAGCAGCCCTGATTCACATCACTTCTAACCAGATTCCCCAATCGCTCCTCAGTCCACTCCCTAGAGAGTGAATCACCAATTTTAGCTACACTGAAATCACCTCCATGCCTGCTAAAACACAGTGTTCAGCTCTACCCCTGGAATTTCAGTCTAAAGGCTCAGATGAGTGCTAAGAATTTGTATTTTTAACCAGTGGTGTGATACAATTCTCTTAGGAGGTTCCAGTATGTCTTCATACTGGCAAATAGAGACATTGACTTTCTTATTTCTGTCAATATTCTTAAAAGGGAGAGGTAGAAAAGACAAATGTATTTACATTCTGTTTACTAAAGACAGTCATAGACCTCTGTGGTGGCAAGCAGATCGGGCAGGTTCACAGGGCAGTTGGAAAGCCAGAATACCAGTCCTACATCTCCAATCTCTCTCTGGTTCTTCTCTGGTTCCTCTTTCTCTTTCCCTAATCTCTGTATTGTAGGCTCGAGGACATCTCCTGAATATCTGAATTTATAAGTATATGCATCCTATGCTCTCCAGTCTCTTGGCCTGGGTGTCTGTAATCATAGGTAAGTATGTCTCCATGCTCACACTTGGAAGTACTCTTTGCAATGACACAGTATGATGTGGGGGCAATAAAACCTGGGCAATAAGACCTGGGTGCAAAGCAATACCTCAGGTAGCAGCCACAGAGGGTATGAGCAGGATGGCAAAAAAAAAAAAAAAAAAGCCTGAGTCACTCCATTTTCCCCACAATCTCTCAAGAGCAAAGTTCAGACTGACTGACTGTCTATTATAAAAAGTTAGATTTTCCCTGACTCCATGATACTTCTGTAGTGCAAGTATACGTGGGAACACTTGACCTTGTCCTGTGAGAATGAAGCCTCAGACACAAATGACAGCACCATGTCTACCCCATAATTTCATTTCCTTGTAAGGTTTTTGTCCATGTCTCCTTTCTACTACATTCCTTGTGTCCCAGGATTTCTACTGTCTTCACTTCTCCTGTGTTCCCAAAACTTAAATGAGAGTCAAGTCTATCATAAGTACTCAGTATTTGTTGAATAATGAATACATTTTAAATAATGAGAAGCAACTCAGTATTGCATAACTCTTTTTTTTGAAGCATTTTTTTTCAATTTTATTATTATTATTTTTTAATAATTTTAAAAAATTTTGTGACAAGAAAACAAGTTACATAGATAGGTATACATATTACATTACCATAATTACAAAATTATAACCATGCAAAATAATATATTATTTACTGATATGTGATTTAAAAGTTTCAAATACACTGGCATGGCAAACATCAGATATTTCTGGGAATGTATAATGGGGAATAGGATAGAAGAGATATTCACAGAGAATAGCACAATTCTTAATTTTACTTCATACATGAGAAAACAAGTGTAGAGAGTTTGGGCAATTTGATCAAATTCACAGAAAATTGCAACATTGGGATTTGAACCTGCCTCCTTTTTCTCCTACCTTAATTTGAACACATATATACTGTTTCCTCCTTAACATACACACATGTGCCTGTGAGGAGACCTGGAGAGAGAGCACACATACATTGGTGGGCAGTTGCTACTTGTGGAGAGAGGTTGTTTTCTTCTCCATGCATACCTGTACTTTCTAAATTTTCTAAATAAAAAAATACATATATAAATATTTTATATATGTATCTATACATATTATAAAATGCATACATACTCATATATGTGTAGATACACAGCAATCAATCAACCAATATATAACAGGTGGTGCCCAGATTACTATGATGCAACTCACACCAAATTATGATGACTCAATTTATGAATTTCTATCTTTGCAAAGAGAGAAAGTAATAGCACTAAGTAGAAATCACACAGGGATTTTGAACTGTAATCTTTTCCCAAGCTAGAGATACACTGTACAACCCCCTGCCCAGATGTTTAACCATGGCCATCAGCTTCCAATGAACCAGGTGTGGTGCAGGGAAGGCTTATACACTCTACTATCTGCTACATTGCCAGTATTTGGCAGGTTACAAATCCACAGTCAGAAACTTGTAAGGTTCAGGTTGGTTTCTCCAGCTCTGATCAAAGCAGTCTCATTGTTCTGCTCTTCTTGTGCATCTCTCTCCCCTTTTTCACAAACTCTTACAGGTTTGGTTTGATTTTGCAAGACCAGCAGAGCCTGACAAGTAGATATTGGTGAAAGCAGGTTCTAACAGGTCATCAGGCCATCTTATTCTCAGCACAGGCAAGTGACTGGGAGTAACTTGATGACTTCAAAGCCACCAAATCCCTACAGAGCCATGGAGCACAAGCCAAGCTTCCCTGACAGGTGAACAGGCTCCCCTTGGAGGAGTATGAATTGCACTCCCCCTAGCACTGGGAATCTCCTCCATTTCTGCCTGATAGATCCACTCTTCATGCACCCTTGCAAAATCCTCTAGCCCTAGAAGTTTCAGGAGGAAGATTTGAGACAGCTCTACACTTGATGGGTCACATAAAGTTTTTTCCTACTGTAAAAGCCATTGTTACAGTGTAGGGATGTCTGTTTACAACAGGCAAACATTATATTGAGTTACAGTTTGTATATTCAAGCAAATTGATGTTTTATATTTTTTACAAATCTAAAGAGTAACCTTTCAGTGATGCCTCTACCACAAAAATATTTTCTGGACATTCCTAGAATCTCCCTCCCTCAGAGATGGTGAGCTAGGCACACCAGAAAATGATGCTCCATATTTTGTCATGTTCATTTTTGACCCAAAACAACCTTGGTCTCCACTCAACTCCTCATTTAATTCTTTAGACTGATATCAAATCCTATTATTTTTTCCTAAAATCAAGTATCTCTCTATTGACAAAGACTTGCAATTGCTGAGAAAGTAAAAGGAAGTCAACATCAACTCTTAGATAACAGTATGAGTTCTAAAAACAATCTTGGAAATATTTAGAATGTGTGGCTTAGTCTCTACACAGTTGTAATCTAAACATGAAGTGCACTACTTCCATATGTGATCTTCCAAAGCCAACATCCTTAAATCAAGGTGACAGTCTAGATTTTCCTTCATTGTAATTTTTTGAAAGGTGATGGTCCTTACACCTGGCAACTCTACTGTGACTCAGCTAGCAAGCAACCCCTTTGCCCCCACACTGCCCCATCCTGAAAGCCTTGGTTTATAGGAAGCACAAAGAAGGGGCCCTGCCTCCCCTGGTAGCATTTGGACTCAAGTAATTTAGATTCACTAAGATAATCAGTGTGTGATCATTAAAAGAACACTGTACTGTTTACAGTTCTCTAGCATTTGGGATATGCTCCTTTGTTCATTATACCCAATTAGAAATTTGAATTAAGGTTTCCATTAAGCAAACACTGATCTCTTTTCCCATGTTTATTGTGGAACAGAAGCCAACAAGCCTCTTTAATTTCCTTCCAAGTTTTGTATATGAGAAGGGGGCTTGGTGATATAATTGTTCTCCCTCTGTGCATGTGGCCTCTTGGTAGAAGAAAGCACAACTTAATCAAAACTCTATTATCTGAAAACCATTGCAATGTTTTCAGTGTTACTCACTCAGCATTTGGAGATACAAAACCTGCAGAATTTCTGTAGAAATAAAATAGCCTTTATGTACATTTGACTTCATAAGTAACCAAAGAGCATGATGAAGAGAACTTCACTTTGGAAATCAAGAGATTTGAATTTTTGTTTCAGTCCCACTCACCAACTGCAGGACCAAGGGAAGCTATTTAACTTCTCTAAGTTGATGTTTTCTCACTGGATCTTTAAAAAAAGAAAGGATTTGCGATGCTAGTGCTAACTACCTCATAAAATTATCAATGTCAAATGATATAATATATACGAAAATGTTGATAATGTTTATTATTTAGAATTAACAGTCATATAATCAAATCTCACTGAAGGTAACCCTCAAAGACATCACTAATTTATAATTTGATGCTCCAGAAATGCTTCATTATAATACAGTCTAATGTCTCATTGGAACATTTAATCTATCAACAAAGAGCATAATAGGAGGACAGTTCCTATTTAATCATGCAAGAATAATTGTAATAGGAAGGTTACACTTGAAACAGCCGCTCCTGGGGCTGGGGGAAGGGAATGAATTATGCCTAGGCTTTCAAATTCACAGAAAGGGATCCCTCCTTCTTGTGTGGCATTTCACGTTTTTTGTCCTGGCAAAGGGGCGGGGTAGGGGCAGCAGAAAGAGGAACAAATTGGAAAGGTCTTGTTTCTTTTCAATTACTATAGGCAGACTCCAAGGACATAGTTGACAATGGGTAGTACAGGAGATGCTCCCTCCAGAAATCACTTTAATTATGGGCTGCTGGCATGTGTCCAGGAGGGAGCTGGCTATTGGAGGCTAGGAGGCTGGGAGGCTGGAGCTAGGCTTTCAAGCGGCCAGATTCAGAAAAGGGAATACCCAGGGGGTGACACAAAGCAATTACCATCATCAAGAGCAATTGCAACAATGCAGGAGCTGGGCTCCAATTGTTGCAAACAGCCAATTCCTTTTCCTGTAGAAGTGTGTTGACCCCCCTACAGAAGCTCCAGAAGGAAAAACACAGAGTATAACCTTTTCCTTTTTAATCATCAACATTTAGCAGGGTAAATGTCACCTGCTGTCTGACTTTTCATTACCCATATCAAACAGAGGGAAACAGTCCCTGCACTTAGAACCATACTTAAAAAAAATTTCCTCTATACTCTTTGCTTTTTGTTGTATAAACCAACTATTTCATTTTTCATTTGCAATCCACTAATCTACAGAGATTGCTGAAGGTGGCCAGCCAGAAGTTTCTTAAGGCAGAGTTCTTTGAAGCAAATTGGGTAACTATACTAAAAAGGAGGAGACTCAATTTAACTGTCATCAAGAAATTGTAAAATAGCTTACCAGAGATTGAACGTGAAGGAAAGACCCCGAGGATTGTCATTTAAGAAGTGGTAGGTTAAACTGTGTGGGGGAGATTTTCTTCAGCTCATTAGTGCTCGAAGTCACAAGCATTTAAGGATGTAAGACCCACGGAGTGAACAGCCTGCCTTGGGTTTTCCTGTTAGACAGCGATTAGCTGGAATTAACCAGAGCACCATGAGGGATCAGTTCAAACAACAGAGTTACCCTGACATAGAAATCTTAGGAAACAGTTAGCCTGGTTTTGCCTCTCTGCATGCCACTGGAGAAGTGTGTGCGTCTGGCATTTTCTCTCTGCAGAGCAGAATGTCACTAGGAAATTATTGAGATAAAAACACATCCACCCTGTACCTGTCACAAAGTCCTGTCATGATGAGAAAAATTACCCAGTGGTGCCTGGCTCTGTGGATGTCTCCATTTTATTCCCAGACCTGCCACTCACTTATTTGAAGTTCTATGAGCCAATTCCCTTAGGCAGGGTTAATGGTTGGGGGAAGGGGGTGGAACACCGACTATTAATTCAGCAAGCACTTCAGGATGAATTCAGTCTGATTCATTTTGTCCAAACTGACACTCAGACAGTGTGGGATGAGGACCATATCCAGGCTCCAATCTTCAGTGAGTCTCATTCAAGCCTGGGTGCAGTATCTAGAAGGCTTAGACACCCTCTTCACAGATGGTATAAAGAAACAGGACCCTCCATGAACCTGCTTGCTAAGGGAATGGATGGTCCTTCCTGCTTAAATTAAATTTCTGATGATGGTTTCAATTGTTCAGGCTTCTATCTGTCATTAAAAGTATTACAATACTAATTCTAAGGTTTAAATCCTAGCTCCACCACAAACTACAAGACAAGGGAGCATTTCCCACAGAAAGAGCTTTGCCTTTAAACTTGGAGACTATGGTGAGAGAGGAGCCCATCTCACAGGATTAGAATAGCAGAAGCTAAGCAGTGTACTGAAACATGTAGAAGAAAAAAAACAAGAGATATTTGATAGATTGAGGACTCATGGAGGCTCAAATCAAGATTACCTTATGCATCAAAAAGTAAAAATGATGATTAAGTTAAATTATGGAATAAATTTTTCATACCATCAATTGTATTTTCTTCAAAATAAACTAAAGAGTAGAGAAATGCATTTTTGATTCATTCCATATTTTCATTATTTGGGTTACCATTTATTCTTCATGATACTATTAGCAAGTGGAGTATATCTAACTATATTTTTAGCAAAAAGCACCTACCTGTCTTCAAAAGAAGGAGAGGTGTGATAAATCAAAACAAAATTGAAAAGAGACTTAAAACAAACCCCAGCATTGGCAGGTGACAAAAACTCTTGCCTTGCACTATTTTACAATTGTTGGGATATGGAAACAACCCAAATGCCCCCAAACAGATGAGTGGGTCAGAAAGTAGTGGTAAATCTACACAATGCAATATAATTCATCAATCAAAGAAGACAAACTTAAGTCATTCTCAGCAATATGGATGGAGCTAGAAGAAATCATGTTATTGGAAATAAGCCAGAAAGAAAACAAGAAATACAGGATGATCTCACTTATATGAGGGATATATATGAGGGAAAACAAACAAACAGACAGGAAAAATTTAAAACTTCCAACAGAACTAAAGCACACAGCAAGGGGGAGGGAGTAGGCACAAGAGATTAAGATATTTCAGGGGTGATAAGGTGTTGGGAGAACCCTGGAGTAGAAATGATGTGGAAAAAAAAAAAACACACATACATACATACACATACATGCAATCAAATTAAAAAATAAGAAAAATTTAAAAAAAAAAAAACATTTTTGCCTTGAGGAAACTATAATAAGACTCTTCAGAGCCAGTTCTCAGTGAGGCCTGACCTCAGTATCTGCCCTGTCTTTGGACAGACCAGGTTTAACAAGAACCTGCTCTCACCTTTGTGAGAATGCCTACAACCCAGTCTCAATGTACTGGTCACCGGGGTCACCAGTATCCGAGCAAGTTGCTAACACCTTATCTCGATATCTAGGTGCTTGACTTGCCTTAGCAAGAATAGTCAGATCAGTTTAACAAGACACTCCCAACCCTCAGTGTTGCCTCTTAGCAATTTTTCAATTCACTCAAACCTCCCTCCTCTCCTGCTTCTCCTGGGCCATATATCCCCAGCCATACTGTATGGATTTGGAGTTGCACTCTGACTCTTTCCCTTATTACAATAATCATGACTCTGATTGCCATGATCTTGAATCCTTAGTCTTTCTGCTACAGGGTAGTAATGCAGATAAAAATTGTATTGACACCCAAATACCCTGGTAGGCAGAGTCTGAGAGAAAGACCCTGCAAAAGAGAAATGGGAATCAGGAAGAGAGGGCGTATAAAAAGGGAGAAGAGAGAAAAGAAAGAGGAAAGAGGGGAGAATAGAATGGTGGACTGAGAGAACAGGCCCCTGGAAGAGTGAGCTGATGGTGACAAAAAATCATGGTGGCCAGCAGAGACGAAGCTGGTGTGGAGCTGGATGCCAGAATGGCAGGCTGGGGGTGACCATGAGCTACTGAGGGCAGGTCTGGTGGATTTGGCCAGATGCTGCCAAAGGCAGGCCTGGGAAAGAAAGTGCATTGTGCCACAGCAAGGTGGCATATTTGGAAGGCTGATTTGGGATCAGCAATTGTGGAAGAAATTTGAAAAACCTTGGAGAAGCGGAGCAGCACAAAACACTGGAAAAAAAGAGAAGAGAAGACGCCAGAGAAAGACTGGAATTTGCAGAGTGCCTGTCTGGTTTTGGAGGGGCAAAAGGGGCACCACCATGGATATGTTTTGGGGACTTTTGGACTAAAATGGTGACTGGGGTAAGATAAGTGGCCACTTTGACACTAAGGACTTTTTGTTTTCCCGGTTAATTTCTCTTGTTAATAAAACCCTGTTGTTTAAATTGCTTTGTGACTTTGGCAACTGCTGTGCTCATGGGTGATGTGGACCTGTGACTTGTTTGGTTAGTGGTTTTTGCCCATTTTGATTTGATCTCATTTCAACAAAGACCAGAAAAATTTGCTTTAACACAGGAAATGAGGTTGAACAGAATTAAATGAAACTTTTTGGCCAGAATCTTCTATTCTCCCACCACAAGTACTATAACATTCAGGGTGTCTCCCATGTTTTGGTCTTGGCAGCCTTTGGTACCAATTCAAAGTGACAGATGGAAGCAGCAGACTGGCTCAGAACAACTCTAGCTGCCAGGTGAAGAGAGGCTGTCTTGTCTCTATATTCTGTGAATGAATGAATTAATGAATGGATGGATGGATGGATGAATGAAGAAATAAATGTGGGTTTTTGTTAAAATAGAAAGAAAAATTAAATGCCAAACAATCAAAAAAAAGTTCACGAGTTATTGGGTGTTATCCAGGCACAGAAACTTTTCCTCTCTCATTTCATTGAATCCTCTCAACCACAAGGAGGACCTTATATTGTTATGCCTGTATTATAGATGAAAAAACTGGGACTCAGATAAATCCTATGTCTTTTTAAAGGATGGTACATCTCCAAAGTAGGAAGATCCAGATCTGTCTAGTTTGATCTTTCCAGGTCATTTGCAGGAGCTCATATAAATTTTTCCATGCTTTGGGACCAGGGCTGCATGGAATAATGAATCAGAAAAGAACCTTGTGACACAACATGCAAGAAAGCAGGAGTGGTGATATATGAAATCAGTATTTCATTTCCTCTGTTGGGTACAATGTCAGGTGACTCCTCGGGTTATCTGCACAACATACAGAGAAAAAGGAGAACTGCATTGTCTCACAGGGGTACATATGCCCTGGGGGTTCACTGCCCACTGTTTAAGACCTGTCGCCCACCCTTGAGTAAAAACTGCAAACCATAACCTGGACCTCCCTGCCCCAGATGCTGAAGATCCCTGCATCATGAATATTTACAACTCTGACTTGTCAAGCACCCAAGGAGACCATTGACTACAGGATAATGCTAATCAGAAGAGGCTTTGCCCCTCCCTGGAGATTTCTCTTCACTACCAACAAATGACATTCAAAATAACAACAGAAATTACTGATTGCATCTCTTCTTTCTTAATATGTCAACCATTTTCATTCATGTGAAGCTGGTAGTAAGAGTTTAAATCTCAAATCTAAAACTTGTCACACAAAATATTTTTTCTTCAATTCTCTCAGCAAAGGTATAAAAGTGAGGCTACAATCTTGGCTTGGCCACCTATTAACTAAGTGGCTAAGAGACCTTCTACTTAAATTCTGAGCCTTAGTTTCTCCAAGTGTAAATTGGGTGTAATAATAGTGTCAACAACAAAAACCTTGTACAATCTGGGCCATGCAGGGAGCACTAAACATATTTTTATTATCTTCATTTCATGAAAGGAAAATTGGGAAAGTGAAGTAAACTGCCAAAATCATGGACAGCAACAAAGACTTGTCTTTGTTTCCAAATACAGAACATATCCCATCATATTCCTGCACCTTATATTTCCAACCCAACTTCTACTGTCTTTTACACATCTATATTTCATATTTATATTTGCCTCCGCTATTATTAGAAAAGGACAGGAAATTCCTCTTAGGGATCCCCAGGCTTGTGATCTCCAAACAAAAGTGCTATCAGATACCTCAAGGAGGTGAATTTCTAGCATTTCTCCTCTCCTGTAGTGTTCTGCTAAGAACATGTTTCCCACTTGTGCATGCAACAATTTTCAAAATTTCTACTTTTGTGTCGCTGTCCATGAATTCTTTTTTTTGAGACTAGGTCTAGCTGTTTTGTTTTCACCCATGGAACCACAGGTTCATGTTGCCTGGAGTACCACAGACTCAAGCAATCCCCAGCCTCAGCTTCCCAGGTAGCTGGGATTACAGGTGGGTGCACACCACCATGCCCAGCTATTTTGGGGGACTAGGTTTTGCTATGTTGCCCCGGGTGGGACTCGAACTGCAATACCCAGTCCCAGCCACACTCCATAGGCTGTCGTTTACAGGCATGCATGACCATGCCTGGTTTTGTCCATAAATTCCTAACATCTACTCCAAGCTGAATTAAGTAGGACTGAGGGGTACTGACATTCCATATGGTATTTTGTTAAGTAAAGAAAAATTCAGCAGAGACACAAAAGCCAATGGAAGATGCTTGTTTTCATGCAGGAAAAAAAATACAGTTCCCAACAAAGCCCAATATAGGCAGATTCTAGGCAGTATTGAAAAAACTTATTCAGAGATAAAGAAGTTCCAAAATGAAGAAAAATAAAATATTCTTTGCCCTTGGCAAATCATACCCACTTCCAGGAACAGTCAGTGTGAGCCCCAAGAAAACTGAAAGGAGGATTTATTTTATTATCAAAAATTAGTGGGTCTTTAAGTCTACTTTTTAATATAATAAAATAATATAACAACAAGTGAGTACTCATTTCCTGTAGAAAGTGGTGGGGATCACCACCCATTTGCTGACAAACTGTAAAATCTTCACTCCAAAGTTCTTTCACTTCATGTTGAATGAAGTTGTGGAAAATACATAGGCCTTAAATCCTGACTCAGATACAGAAGCTGCGATGAGTTGTTTTTCTAAGGTTGGTTTCAGTTTTGCCCTTACTGAAAAAGAGATTACTATGCCAATATGAAAAGACTGCATAAAGATCAAATTAGTCCAAATCAGTTCTGAATCAATAAACACTGATTTCCTTCCCAATATTTGAGGTGGAGGTGTATTTTGTCTCCATGAAGTGCATTACATTTTCCCAGATCCTTTCATTATTACTATTTTATTTTATCGTCACAACCACATGAAGTAAATAAAGTTGATAAAATTGAACCTACTTAGTATGGGGAAACTATGACAGAGATACATGAGGTCACAAGCTATGTGGTAAGACAGCCAAGCCAGAGTCCTGGCCTCTGATCTTCTCACCTTTGAACATCCAAGTCTCCCTGATATGGTGTTTGAATATGTTTCCCCTTGGACAAATCTCCTGGGTACTCAGGTCCACACATCTTCTCTCACATCCTACTTCATTCACTCACAAAAAATTGACTTTTCCTTGAGCATAATTACCTCCTTTCCATTTTTCACTTAGGAGGAAATAATTAATAAAAGTGATAATGCAGTTTTCTATTTTCCTGCAAAATATCTCTCATCTCACAATTTCTTTCACGGAATGTTTCCAGTATTAAGAATATGTACAACTAGACAACCATATGTTTAAAATGTATTTATTTCTATCTTGGCATGATCTGATCCCAGAGATTTATTTCAAGCTAAAAAATTTAGGTGTTAAAAAGAAAAACTTTGATGAAGTCAATTAGTAAACATGTATATCTAGTATTTTAAATTTAATTTAGATTTAATCAAAAACAGAACTCTGTTTAATCAGAAATCAAATTGGATAATTCTACTTAAATTAGAGTAAAACTTCTTATGGCTTAAGGGAATATTAAAAAGGTAATTTTCTAATCATATTTCTAAACCTCCAGAAGGACATCTGGCAAAATTATACATTATGGTATATATGAACTATGGCTATTATAATGCTGAACAAGATCTCCCATTAATAAAGTCTGAAAATTGTAAGGAGATGATATAACAATAATACTAGTTACTATTTCCATAACATTTATTGCAGGCTTATTACTAGCCAATAATACCACTACCAGTAAATTATAGATCTAGTACTCTATTCCTTTAAATATGCACAATAGCCTGATTCTTGTGCTCATTTCAGTCATAGGGAAAAAAGCCAACAAACGACTACATTATTAGCTGAGTATGAAAGTCTCACCTCAAGTAAGTGACAGAATAGAGGATGAAATCTTCATCCATCTGACTATTTTAAGTAGCGCATATATTTAACAGAACTTAATAATTTCATGCACAATTATTGAGGTTTCTGAAAAGCTGGGTAAAGTTTAAGATGCTGGTGATACAGGAGTAAGAATGAAGGCAAAACCTCCATTCATCTTCTAAAACACATTGTTTTTGGAAAGATGGAAAATCAATACATGAACTAATGAAGATCACTGAAGACAATAATAAGTGCTAGAAAAAACAGGATAGTGAGCCAAGGAGGAAGTAACTTGGGGAGCTGACAACTAGGTGCATAGCTCTTCAGGCCTCGCTGAGGAGGTACCATTAAAACCTGTCTGACAAGAGTGACCTGAGGCAGATTTCAGTAAAATTTTCCCCAGGAGATTTTTTGGGAGGTCAGGGGATAGACAGAAGGCCAGGGCAGTTGGAAATAGAGTGGGAAGGGGAGGAAGTAGGGGTTGAGTTTAGAGGCAGTTAGGACTGACTCTCATGACAACACATTGTCACATGAAAAATAAAACATGCGCACCAAGAACTCACTGTACTAATGCAACACTGTCAAGACATTTATGTCAAACATATTATGAAGGAAAAGATTTCACTGGAATTTCAATAGATTGTTAATGTTCTATATTTAGTTGGAATAAACTCCTATTTTCAACATTGTAAGTTAGTTTCAGTGTGAGGCAGTACATAACTGGAAATATTAGATATAAAGTACCACCTTGCCTCCTCTCCCCAACTTCAATGAGATATAATCAATCTACAATATGGTGTAATATTAACACTTTAAACCTGTTGATTTGATATACGTATATTGAAACATAATTACAACCTTGGTTTTAGTAACACCTCCATCAGCTTGCTTTAATTTACAAATTCATCAAATGGCCTTTTTGGATACAATTATTATATTTGACACAAATGCTGACACATCATTAGTCAAGTCCTTGTGATGAAAGGACATAAAAGAAAGTACTTTTGCATTGCTTGCTCTGATTTTTGTAATTTATATAATAAAATCATTTGCTGACAGTCCACCCATTCAGGGGTATAATTCAGTGGACTTGAGCATTTTTCCAGAATTGTGCAACTATTCCCACTACCAGCTCAAGTAGGCAGAGTATGGAGTCTAGATTTTACTCTGAGGGTATAAGAAGTCATTAGAAGAATTTAGGCAGAATTTTTCTTTTTCTTTTTCTTTTTTATAATAACCCCTTAGCTATAGTGTCTTCTCTCTCCTTTAAGCCCTACCGTTTAGCAGTTGAGTGAAACAATGAATAACTAAGTCACCTAGTTTTCCCCCTCTTCTGGCTTGCATTTCTCTCACACTCTGCCTGTCAATTATAAAAGGTTGTGTTCAGTTCTCAGAGCTATGGCACGCTCTCACACTTCCAGCATCTGCATATGCTGTTCACTCTTTCTGGAATACCATTTCTTCCTCCCACCCCACTTTGTTCCATGGCACAAGTCTCAGCTAATATGAGACAAACACCATCTCCATGCTGACACTCATGACTCCATTACCCATTCTGGACTTTGAAATTTCTTTTGACTCTGTGAATACTTTTATTACAAAAGTTTTATAACCTCATGTCAAAATAATTGGAGAAACAAAAAAATATGAACATGAAATTCCTACTATTCTAATGTCAATACTGTTTTCTTTAAATCAAAAGGAAGTCAGTTGTTTTTTGCATAGAGGTATTTTTCCAGATTACAAAGCATTGAACGAGAACACATTCCCAGAGGAGGAGTGTAGCCTACAGGAAATGGAACAGTTTCCCAAAGTGCAAGATACACGAGTGACTGCACTCCAGCCTCTATTCATATGTATATGTATGTATATATATATATATATATATATATATATATATATATATATATATATATGTATATATATATGATGCAATTCTGATCTCAAAAAATATTTTCAGTGCTAAACTTAGTGGGTTTTGTTTGTTTGTTTTTTATAAATTGTGCAACTATCACCAGTATCTAACTCCAGAATCTTTCATTATGCCAGAGAAACATTTTACCCACTGGCACCATCTATCCCCATTTCCCACATCACCACAGCTTGAGTAATACAGTTTTTGTTCCTATGGATTTGCCTTTTCTGTACATTTAAGTTCATGTCTATGAAATTATGCAATGCTTGGCCTTCTGTGTCTGCTTCTTTCACTTGGCATAATATTTCCAAGGTTATATTCCTTACAATGTTCCAGTACTCTTTTATTGGCTAAGTATTATTCCATTATATGGATGTGACACATTTTGCTTTTCCGTTCTTCAACTGATAGACATTTGTTTTGTTTCCAATTTTTGGTTATTATGAGTAATTCTGCTAAGAACATTTTATGTACAAGTTTTTATGGGAACATATATTTTTATTTGCTTGGATATATACCTAGGGGTAAAACTGCTAGATCATATGTTAACTCTATGTTTAACATTTTAAGGAATTGCCAAGCTGTTTTCTAAATTGGCCACAGAATTTAACATTTCTACAAGCAATATAAAAATTTTAAGTTTCTCCACAGTCTCACTAACACATGCTACATTGGCCATCATTTTTACTGTAGTCGTGCCGTTGGGTGTGAAGCGCTATCTCATTGTGACTTATTGGCATTTTCCGAAAGACCAGTGGTGCCACGTAGGTTTTTGTATGCATGTGCTGAGTACCTATTTTACCAGGTTGCAATGATTTGTGTTTATGTCCACCTCTTGCCCAGATTGTGAGTTCTTAGGGTAGATAAGTCTTTGCATCCTCTGAAACAGAAATAAATGAGTGAACAAACTTGCAAAGGACTAAAACTTGAAGTATTGCAAAAGACCCTATTGCTAAAATAAATGACAGGAATAACAATAACAATAAATTAAAAAGGAAAGATAAGGAAGCAAAAATAAGTGACATCATAGTAAACATCTAGACAAAGAAGGAAATGATCTATTAAGATCGAATCATCTAAGCCAGGCATGGTGGCGCATGCCTGTAAGCTTCAGCCTAAGAAGTGGCTGGGCCTAGATCGTGGTTCGAGTCCCGCTCGGGGCAACACAGCAAGACCTAGTCCCAAAAAATAGCTGGGCATGGTGGCACACACCTGTAATCCCAGCTACCTGGGAAGCTGAGGCTGGGGATCACTTGAGTCCATAGTACTCCAGGCAATGTGAGCCTGCGGTTCCATGGCAAAAATAGTGAGACCTAGCCTCAAAAAAAAAAATTGAATCATCTAAAGATATTATATTTTGATTGAGATTTTAATAAGTAGTAGCAGGCAGCAAAGTAAAGAACTGAGAGGAATGGTATATCAAGCAGAGGAAACAGTTGGTCCAAAAGCCTTATCACACAGTGAGCAACATGGAGGAGAAATGGAAATAAAATCCAAGAAGTGAAGAAGAGTGTTAAGTCGAAAACCCCAGTTTATCACTAGTGATAAAGGTTTATAATGGTGGTAGTCACTGGAACTGTTCACTGTGGTTTGGTTCTCTCTCTCACTTAGTAAAATGTGACCTGGTAGCTAATCTCTAGTCAATGTTTCTTGTCTTGGACAATAACAGTTGAGAAGTCTGAAAGTTGGGTCAGCAAACATTTAAAAAGTCAAACTGGGATCTACAGCATCTGATTGCCCTATCTAGATGATATGGAAGTCAAAGATAAAATAGTGTCCTTGTCAGCATGGGTTCTTAAGTTCCTGTTATGACCCTAAGCAACCGGTATCAACCTGTTCTGGCAGTCTTGAGAGATGTCACAGACTCAGTGACATAAAAAATAAGTACGTGCTTCTCAGCCTTTTGGAGAGAACAAGAAGTTGGATCAAGGTTTCCACTGATTTGGTTCCAGTGACATAAAAAATAAGTACGTGCTTCTCAGCCTTTTGGAGAGAACAAGAAGTTGGATCAAGGTTTCCACTGATTTGGTTCCTAGAGAGAGCCCTCTCCTTGGCTGTTAAATGGCCACTTCCATATTCTGTGCACAGAAGGTTTGACTTGTGAGAGGAAGCAAGTTTACTGATGTCTCTTCTCATAATATCACTAATGTCACAGAGGGGCCCTATTCTGATAACTTCATCCAAACCTATTACCTCTCAAAGGCCCCATCTCCAAATACCATCACTTCAGGAAGGGGGCATGGAGTTTCAACATGAGAATTTGGGAAGCACATATTACAGTCCACAATAAAGACTGACAATGCATGTGCAACATACAAAAACAAATTTCATTTTTTGGCTTGAGAAAAAAATGAACCTATTCAGCCTTATGCAATATTATATTCTCAGTTCTGTGGCAAGGCTTCAGAGGGATTTCATCAGGAGCATGATAGAGATTTTGTTTTTAAATATATGTAAATGGATGGAAAGGGTAAAAACAGTGGACAGAAAGAAATTATTCAGAGTAGTTACAGGTATCCAGACAAGACTTCATAGTACTTGGACTCTGCTGCTGAAGATAGAAATGTACAGAAATCATTAGTACTTGGAAATAGATGGATGGAGTAGAACGTATGAAAAAGATAATCAGTCACCAACTCCTCGGTAACAATACGACCAGCTGACAGAAGTAAGGGGAGGGGGGAAGAAATGTACATAAAACTTGCTTGTGAAATAATCTAGCACATCACACATTTAAGGTTCAGTAGGATTTTCTCTCATTCTCCTCTGCCTTCTATCTCTACCAACATGCTACCATCACTAACGCCATTCTGTCCCAGGGCGAAACTCAGCAATTACATTTTCTTCTTCAAATTGTACCACAGCCTCATCATTGCAGAGGAACAGAGTAGGAGGCCCTGGGTCACTAATCACAAAACTGGAATCACCACATTTTTTACTCAGGACTGGCTCACAAATTCAATTTCTGTGTACCTCCCCTCAACAATGAGCTCTGCCTAAAGCTAACAATAAACGATGCACTGTTCACAGTGAGGCAGTTAGCCGAGGAAGAAAAATCCAATGAGAACGGCTTGCAGTGCTATTGAAGCAACTCTCTTACATATAATTATTCCTGACAACCAGAAATTTGTGGAAAGAGAAGACGTTCACATTATGTTGTTTCCAGCAGGCTGGTGATCGCTTGCCTTCGGTGAAAAGAATTGGATGTCCTTTCTCTTTATAATAACCACAGGTATTTCTTTAAGAGAGTAATCAGTGTTTCCTGTAAATACTGTTCAGTTTGGAATTCTGTTTGCCTAATTGTCTACTGCAGGAACAAGGTAGAAAATCATAACATTGCATCAGCCATGAAATACACAGATTAAGAGCAGGCTAAGAACAACAAGACGGTAATTGTGGATTTAAGGCATCAAATGCCAATAGAAGTGGGCAACAGACAAATTTCTTTAACAAAATGTGTATAAAAAATATTTCTGATAGAATCATATTAGGTTTTAGAAGTATTTTTTAGAAGCTGATGCTCAATAACAAAAAAATTTTATATGCCATAGCATTTTTAGAAATTATGACTCTCAGTAGTAATGTCAGAAAGCCTCTGCAGAGTAAAGATGACAAAGTCTCTTTTATGAACAAACCATTTTCATGAAGTCAAAAAAGTTTTTTAATTTCCAGGTACCAACTTGAAGGAAGGGAAAGGAGTGAATGCTGACGGAAGGTAAACAGTCCTACATGTGGATTACAGTGACTTTTTACCTATGGAGGCAGAGAAAACATATAACTGATAATTATAATTGCTACCTTTTATCATAGTGGAGAGGGAATTCATAAAGATATACACATCTATGGGTAACGAAGTTAAATTTCTTTTGCACTGTTGCATTGTGGAATTACCCTCCCCCCCAACACAGAGATGTTCATGCACATCTTTGGAACCCAGATTATAGGAATATGGTGTGGTACTCACATAGAATACGAAGTTATAAATATGGCAAAGAGAAATAAAAAATAGAGATGGTATTAAGGTTGAGAGTCGCCAAGCCTTAAACTGTCAAGCTTAACCTGGATTAACCAATGGACCCAATGTAATCATCAAGTGGAAGGACCAGCAAAGAGGAGACAATGGTTTGACTTGTTTATTTACTCAAGGACACAAAACTGGCAAGTGGCAAAACCAAAACTTTCTGAATCAGTCTGGAACCTCTCTTTGCTTCCAGATGTCATGCAGAATCTGGAATTTTTGTACACTTTCTCAGATTCTCTCTCTTTCGACTATGCCTTAAGTCCCAGACCCAAAGTTGCAAATGCTATTCCTACCAGCTACTCTTGTGATGTTTTAAAAAATACTCAATAGAAATTCACATTTCCAAATATGCAATATGCAAAAAAATATGCAATAGAAATTCACATTTCCAAATAAATATCAAAAGAGGAGTATTGCCTAGATTACCTGAGGGAAAGGTAAAAGCAATGTCTGCAAGGATCACTACCTATAAGGAAGATGCAGGGAGGCACAGGGCTTTCTGTTTTCCTTCTGAGGATTCAGATCCTTCCCTGCTAAAGTAAACCCAAGATATTCCTCTGCTAAGAGATCCAGGCTGATTATGAATACAATGCATGGCAACATCTGTGGTTCCCACATTGTTGCACAAAAAAGGCTCTAATGTGTTGGAGCAGAGGCCAAGCAACCAGTATCCATGGCAACTCCACATTTAGTTTCAACTGACAGTTGTGGAGACTATTCAATCAGATTCTTATTTTTGTCTAAATGGCACCCAATAAATATTTCCTACAGCCAACATTTTTGTCGTGGTTTGGAAACAAAGGAAAAGGAGATATGGGTGGGGGAAGAGGACAGAGGGAGAATTTACCACAAAAGAACTAACTTCAGGCAAGCTAAAATTAATGTTACACTTGTCAAGTGAAAAAGGATGGGAGAAATTGTAACAAGTACATTTACAGGAATGAGTGTGGAGGAAAAATAAACAATCAAAATACCAGGTTTAATGTTATCATTAAAAAGTGATTTCTAAAAGTCATGAAATATGGTCATTTTTACAAACTAATGGTCCACTATTGTTTATTGAGTGTCTATTTGGCCATTATGCTAGACACTTTACAAATATCATCTCTATTCTTTGCCAAAATTATGTATAAAAAAGCCATTATTTCCATTTTACACTGAAAATGTAAAAATTGTTGTAAAAATTGGCAACCACTTAACCTATATTATAGATTTTTTTCTGTGAAAGATGTGAACTCAGGTCTATGTGATTTAAAATACCCTGCTTTTCTAATGTTATTCATTCTGAAGTGATCAAGTAATGTTAATTTATAAAATAAAACCCACCATCCTTGTTTCAATAAATGCTTCAATAGTTAAGTATTATTCTGGTAAGTAAAAATTTCAAATTAAAGTTTCTGAGAATTATTATTATGGCAATAAATAGTCAAAAGCTAAACAGTCCCTTATTTCACTGGAAAATAATTAAACGTGTGACTGTTCTTCATTTGCATGTCATTTGCATGTGTTCATTCCAGGTCAATCTCTCCTAGAGACTGGGAGGTAGATGTGGCCAGCTGAATGAAAAGGTATAGACTTAAAGAATCAGGATAGAAATCTGAGCAATTGGTCAAGAGAAGCTGCCTCCCCTCATGTAAGCACTGAAAATCCAACTCCCCCTCACCTTTGGAACTTGCTGGTATTCTTAAACTGGATTTGCCTGTTGTGCTAACTAAACCATCTCAAGTACCAGCAACTTTGATTTCATTATCGTTTAAATCCAAAAGAGTGAACCTTGCATTAAGAAGAAATAAAAGTATTTAGCAATCATCTCTGTTGCAATTTCAATTTCACTAAGTTAAGCAAGCAGAATGATAAAGCAGAGATGCATGTAGGCATCATTAATATACAACAAACAATCCATGCTTATGGTGTACAAATTGATAAATTTTGACATATGTCAAAATGTGAAACCATCTTTACACTCAAGATGAATATAACATTTCCCTGAAAAGTATCTCATGGCCCTTAGTATCCGCACTCCTGGCTTTTTGATTCATTCATCAAATGCCCAGGTGTGATGTAATCAATCCTTGCTGCCAATCATAAGGGCAAGCATGATGGTCACTAATCTGCATAGGAGTTCTTTATTGGTTCTATCAATTACACATACATATCAGGCAGGCAGGACCTGGATCAGGACTGGGGCTGGGAGACCTCAGAGGCAGGCAGTTCCTCACACACAGCATACCACCCCCCCAGGAATCTTCACAGTTTATCTCTCTATGGCATTTTCTCATTCTCTTTCTCACTTATGCTCTACCTATTCACCTGCTCTCCTGCTCCAGGGTGACCATGCCCTTTTCTCTTTCTTCCCAGGCCCAGATGTGCCCAATCACACATGCACACACAATCATGAGGGTACAATACCACAGGTGCTGGTTATATAGGCTTATTGAGGAAAAAGCCTGATCAGCTCACCTACCCTACACCAGACAACCACTCATGTCCTTTCTACTACCCTAACTTAGTTTGTATTTTCTAGAATTGATGGTGTACTTCTAAATTCTGAATTGAAACACAAAAACCAAATAAAATATCATAGATACCAACTTTTCCAAGCATGAGGACTACTGAGATTCCTTTAAATCTGTGCTTTTATCAGCTCCTCTCTACCACAGCCATGTGTGATGTTTGGTGACTTCATTCAGGTAAAATACCCAGGTCTGGATATCCATACCTGACAAATAGATATGATGCCATCATGTCTCCTGGTCATCATTTGTACAGAAAGTGGGTTTTAACAGTAGGAGCAGGCTTTGTATGGGGAGCTCCACCCACATATCTCTGGAACTGATGATGCTATTGTGGTCACAGCACAATAACCATAGTATCCGAGCTCAGAATTGCAGTTCACACAGCAACTTTAGACTTACTGAGCTTGATCCAGCTCAGTCAAGGCATACAACCAGAAATCTTCCTGGCTGGCAGGTGTTTGCTACATAGGCTCCATCATGTATTTATGTATATATAACACATTTTGATGTCTTTTTCCGAGGTCTGTTTCAGACAGAGAAGCAACTCTGGTCTTATAAACCCTGGGATATAAAAAATCAGTATCTATAACTCAAACTAAACTTCCATTTTCTCAGCTCAGACCCATGCACCATATCCTCCTGAAGATCCAAAATCTAAGACAAGACAAAGTAAATGCTAAGTTAAGTAACTTAAAAATCTAAACTACTAGAATTGAAAGTTGTTTCCTCTTTGTTTTGAGGCAACAGAATCTTTTAAATATAAAGCACTTTTCTGAAAAATATTCATAAAAACTTTGAGAGCTCTGTAAATAGTTTTTTTGGAACTAGAGAGACTTGACCTCAATTTGCAAATACTGCCATGGTCCAGTCCTTTGGTTTCATATGAGACTCAGGTTCACAGAGAAAAGAATGCCTTCCTATGTACTTCTTCGGTGTTTCAAAGGATTTTCTCTCTCCCTGTACTTTCCCCAAAATCCTCAATGCCTTATTTGGTGGCATCAACTCTAGTGTTCTTCACAGTTAGACGGGGAAAACCAAAGGATTAGAACCCAACTTCCTAGCACCGCCCAGTTCAGCCTATTGAATGGACTCCAGCTCTGGACTCAAACATGGTGATAATCAGGCTCCAGACCTGCCCAAAGCAGGTGTAAATAGGTTTCAGGAGGCTCAGATCCTTTTAACAACACTCAAATATTGATTTTTTTTCCTCAAGATTGTTTCACTTACACGAAACAATATATTCTTGCAATGAGAAAATTAGCCCATTCCACCTCTGAGAAAAGGGAATCAGGAAAGTACTGTAATCAGTTGTTAATTTAAAACACAACAGGTTTATTGAATGTGAATGTGAACAACTGATTATTGAATATGGGCAAATTTGTGACCTCTTAATGTCTATTGGAAAATAAGCAGTGTGTAAATAAAACCCTGCCAGCATGTGAATTTACATCCAAGCAGCAGAATATGATTGAACTTTTGAATATGACCCAAATATTTTTTTTCAAAGCATTGGAAAAATGCAATTTAAATTTTGTCCAAGCAATTGACTTTAGATCTGGTTTCTAAAGACCTAGAAATCTTGCTCATCAAAAGACTCTTTAAAATTTTGCAAAGACTCAAAGCTGAATTTAATTTTCCCCTGAAGAACATATGGACTTTGAAAAAGGCAAGGGAAGGAGGTGGCTGGCAAAATATGTTTTCAGTTTTAACACATTTTTTAACAAAAAAATAAAACAAACAGAATTCATTGGTAGATGTGACCTGGCTCAATATAATGACCATTTTCCTGCCATTAATCTATGACCATTAAAGTTTTTCTGATTATTTTATATGAAATCATCATTTGTGGTAATAGAATTAATCATTTATAGGAAATGGGCTGATTTTACAAGGCAAGGTATGCCTTAATTAAAAAAAAAAACAGTTCTTCGTGAATCATCTAAAATCATCAGAAACTCACAGAGTAATTCTGGATTAAACACCAAGATGTCAGCCTAAACTTCAATACAGAATCTGGGTTTTACTAAGAAGGAGGTGGACCAGGTAGAAGACAGAAAGATCATTAAATCAAACTAATACTAAAACTATAACATTGATGCATTATTGAATGGAAAAATAATTTGGGGGGGTGTCTGGCACCAGAAAATTTGTTTTGTTATTGCATTCACATGCAAATTTCTGTTTTGTTATTGCATTCACATGTCACGTGTGTTGACAACTTTTTATGGCAGCATAAATGATCAAAACTGAGTTAACCAGGATTCCTCAATGTTACAAAGAAGTTGCTTCCTCTCACTATTTCTCCCTCCAAGACCTAACATTCCTTGTTTGAAGATGTCAGATCTACTGCTCTCCTAGACAGAACTAACCAACCCTCCTCATACTAGCAAAAATACTAGCCATGTTTGCCGCTAAGAATAGATAGTATTCTAACATTTTATTTAATTTAAAACAACAGAACTATGAGAGAGCTATTGCTATAATTCTCATTTTATAGATGAGACAACTATGACATGTACTCATGAAGGGATATGATAATAAAAAGGCACCTAGATTTATAAAGAGAATAAGTGACGCCGATGTGGTATGAAGTAGGTGCCCACATGACACAGTATTAATCTTCTCACTATTATAACTTTCTCTGATACTTTTCCATCTGCTAGGATCTGAATGTTTGTACCCCCCAAAATCCCTAAATTAAATTCTAACCTTCCAGGTGAGTGTATCAGAAGGCAGGGACCTTAGAACATGACTTGGCTATAAGAAACCAGGGTTGAGTCCTTAGAAGGGATTAGAGGCTCAAACAAGCTCCTCTGCCTACCATGTGAAGATGCTGCAGGAAGACAATTATCTAGCAAAGGGCTATCACCAAACACTGAAACAACTGGCATCATGACCCTGGCCTCCAGAACTGAAAATTAAATGTGTCTTATTTATAGGACACTCAGTTAGTTCTATTTTGTTCTAAGAACTCCAGTGAACAAAGACACTCTCATGAAGGATCTCAATAAGATGAAAACGGATGTGTTCTGTTATTCAGAATTCTTAGTTGAAGACAATAGAATCCACATCAGTTAGTTTACAGAGAAAGAAAGTCAAAAATACTTTCCAGTTCATAGAATCCTTGTGAAAATCAAATTACCAGATTTATGTTAAATAATCTAGGATAGATGCAGCAATGTAAAATGCTTCTAGAGATCCATTCACACTCACCATGGATTCAACCTGGAGAATTCATCACTGCCCCTGCTTCTAAACCACCTGGAAATATCTCTAGCTGCCCTAGCACCCCCGCCTACCAACATGTTTGTTAGAATGTGATCTCTCTGGGTAGGGCACATGGCCCCTTCTCTTTGCTTTTTTTCAGTTCTAAATCTAGGGGACTTTCATTTGGCAGATTCTAGATCATGTGCCTACACTACAGGTACAAAATAGTTGCATTTAGGCTCTCCAGCTGCGGGAATAAAGGGAAGCAAGTTCTAAATGAGTTTAAATGGTTTTGAGCAACACATTTGTGGATTTTGATATTTGGTAGTTATAAAGTAAGAAGAGATAACAAATGAGGTAAGCTGGAAAAGGGTTTGACAGGCAAATGGACAGAAGGAAATCTGAAAAGAACAGAAGGCTCTGAAGATGATGCTCTTCAAGAGATGGTAAGAAGTCATGTACCTTCTTAGAAGATGTACTGAATTGAAGAATAGATAAAAAATGGCAGCAATTTCTAAGAGTCTATTGTCTATTCTGTTTAATTTATAGTCATTATATACTATGTATCTTTATATTTTATATATTTTTACACTGGACCTCCCCAACTTGCCTCTCTACACACTGTTTCAAGTCATTCGTGGACAAGCTGAGACAAAACAGGAAAATGAAATAATTCAAAGAGAAAGAAGAAGATAGCTTTAGACTTGATAGAAAATGGTTGGGAAAACAAAATCTACTTTATTGTTTATGTTACTCTTGGCATAAGTGTTATGCACTGAAGCTAAGATTCATAATCAGGAAATTGTCATTCTAAAAATATACTGTATACTAAGTGACCATGAAAACCATGAAATGCTCTCAGATTGACAGCTAGTTGGTTAAAAAATAAGTTTTTGGCCAATGGTATTTCAAAACATCAGCCATTTGAAAAACTGATATTTATCCAATTGTTTTTAGGAAATTGATAGTAAGTCAACTGACCTAGAACCCAAAAAACTCAAAAATCTCCCACTGAGAGAGGATTCCCCACACCAGCCAAGCTGTAATTGGTGACCTCCCAGGTGTCCCGCCCAGTCACCTATGACCACATAATTCTGTTGCATTTACTTCCCAACATGTTTCCTTCTCTGAAACTAGTTTCCTCATTTGTTGGCTTGGTGTATATTGTCTGTCTCATTTCAACAGGAAGTAAGTTCCATGAAAAATCATACAATGCCTTATTCTACCTCTGTATCCCCATCATCTAGAATGGTTCCCAGTCCAGAGCTGATATTTAATAATGATTGCTCCTAACAATTATAAGTAGCTATGCTAAGCTGGTAGGAAGGTGAACTTATATATGATATATAAGCAGACTTGGCACATACTAAAATCTCAATAAATGCTCACTGTCATCATTTATGTTGGAATAATGCTCATATGATTTAAATATCACATTAATAACATGTATTACTTCCAAATACTTTTACTGAATTTACCTGGATTCTAAATCTGGATTTAGTTGTTGACCAAAACCACTACCTCCAGTGAGCAACTGGCCCACGTATCTTTGCAACATTAATGTTTAATATAGTGTGATAATATACATTTACAGCTGCCACAGATTAATAATTTACATGTGATATTTACTACAAACCAGAATTCAAATCCTTGGTGCATCTTCAAAAATATTGCCATCTGGCCCCCAAATCCCAGGGAATATTTTGGTTGAGAAACCACAAGTCAATGACTTACAGACTAAGGGCTTTCTCTACTTCTCTGCACCTCCAATCAACAGCAGTAGTATGGGGAAATGGGTAATTAATAAAGGTTTAAGACTTCAGAAGCAGATGGAGCTGGTCCCCTAGATTACTTTGCAGAAGTGTAATTAAACACTATGTGTTTGCTCAGATGTCAGAACATTGACATCCTGGAATGCTGCCTCCCATGGTCACCTGGACCCAGCTCTTCCTTTTATAGATGAAGAAATAACATGAATCAAACCAAGTCTCAACAAAATTGAAGTATGGAGCATGAGAGGGGGAGGGGTAGGAAAGTGAAAAGGGAGGGGCACAAAAGACTAAGAGGATGGTTTATAGGTGATAAGGTGGTGGGAGAACACTGGGGCAGATAATGATGTAAAATAAAACAAATAATAAATAAACAAACAAACAAATAAATAAAATGAATCAGTCATAGATTGTTACTAGAAAAGCTGGCACTGGAATTCAGGTGAATACTATAATAAAATAATTTCTAAATTTCCTGAGTTTTTGCTAGGAGGTGTGCCTGAGTTTTTAGAGACAGAATGCATGAAAGCTTAAAAATTTTAGTCCTTGTGATTACAGGGGACACTAGTCCATAATATTATTCTGTTCTGCCTTTTGTTTGGGGACTTTGTGGATTTTTATATATTTTGATTTGGCCATGCCATTATTCAAATGCAAAAGCATATTCAGAGACAAGGACTGGAACTCTAGTGCAGCGTTCACCACAGGGTCTTAGTCAACACTGTGGACTTCAAGCAATGTCCTCATCAGTCAGAATTTTAAAACTTAGGAAAAAAGTCAGTTATTCCCTAAGATGAGGATGATTATATTTTAATTATGCATCCCATTATAAATAAGAGAGAGACAAGATACTGTCATTAGTTGTGCTACCAATTTAGGCAGAGTCATCTGAATTCCTCCTCCACCTTGAGCAATGGTAGAAATCACTAGAGATTGGAAGAATTGGACTGTTTTCAAAGAGCATGTGGCTACTGTGTGAAGAAAGATCAGAACAAGCAGGTGGAAGGCAAGGAAACAGACACAGAGACTGGCAACAGGCAGGATAAGCTAAAGGTGGAGTTTTGTGCTATGAGAACAGTTTATGGCTAAATTCAGTCAAAATTTCACTGAAATAAGCATGATGGTAAACATGGTTTCTGTATTGGTTTGCTAGGGTTGTCATTAAAATAAGACCAGAGGGAGCATGGTGGGGTGGGTAATCATATGGGGATCAACAATTATGCAATCATGTATAGTACAAAATCCAAAAATAAATAAATAAATAAAACACCATCATTGGAAGTTTAACAGAAATTTACTTCTTGCTGTTGTAGAACCTAGAAGCTCAAGGTGGAGGGATGGCAGGCGTGGGTCTTCAGAAACCTGTTTTTGGCCTCTACATTTCTTGCCTTCTTGCCAAGTCTTCACTTGGCCTTTTCTTCGTGTGTGCTCAATCCCTGTTCTCTCTCTTTTTTAATGTGGAGCTTTACCTCTAGGTTCTCACTCTGCCCACATACACACACAAGTGGACAAACACACACACACACACACACACCAATCCCAGTCTAATCACTGGAAGAACATCAGAAAATGCTGGTCATTCTCCTCACGAAAGTCACTATCATCAAAAACATGAAAATTTGAGAAACTTACAGCCAAGAGGAGCATCAGCACACATAGGACTATATGAGATAGGGTGTTCTGGATGAGCTCTGAAAGCAGAAAAGTCATTTGGCAAAATCTCAGGAACTCTGACTAAATTTTAGACTTCAGGTCTTGACAACATATCACTCTGGGTTCAGGAAATGTAACAGATGTGCCACATCACATATCCTCATAATCGGGGTATATTTTTATAATTGTAGACTCAGGGTGCAGAGCAGACGGGGACACTCTGTATTGTGCTTGAAACTCTTCTGTAAATCTAAAACTTTTCTAAAATGAAAGTTTATTTTTTTTTAAAAATCACCTAACTACAGTGAGACTATGGTACATTAAAGAAAACTGATGTCCAATCATCTAAGAAAGTAGAAATGAGGAGTATCTGAATGCAGCTGCAACCTCTCTGTTGAGTTTCCAAATACCCTCCAGAAACTTCTTTTGCTCTTGTGAATGGAAAGAACACAAATGTACCATATTCTGGTCAAATCTGCTGTTTCCATGTATTATTTTGTTCTGCTTATTTTTATTTTTTATTAATTTGCAGGCAGTTCAGGCAAGCAAACTTCCATATTCAAGGTATATTATCATTGGTACTTGATTCATCTCTCTATTCTATTATTGTTTCCTGTTTATTCACAAAACCCAATCCTTTCTCCTCTTACCTGCATAAAATAAGCAACCATTCCAACATGTTTTATGAGCCTTTAACAATAGCACCCTCCCCCTCCTCCAAAGGCTGAAAAGTGATAACATTGTTAAGGCCTTCTTTTCTAATAGTAAAAGCCTTATCTGAGATTAAAATCATTTAAATAGGAGCTTTGGGGTGACCAGTGGTATGAAAAGTTCAGTTTTGTTTGAAAGCTGTGGGTTTAATAGTACATTATTAAACCATTTAATCTCTCCTGCAGAGACATTTTATGTTGTTCCTTCAGGGAACTTTCCCCGCAGGAGGTCCTGAGTCACCCCTGTCCATGTTGGTGACAGTTCAAGAAGTTCATCCTGCTCTAATTTCAACTGAGTAGCAAAAAACACTCACAGCAGGAAATTCAAAGTTGAAAATTTCAAGGAAAAATACACACTGCCTTTCATTTCCCATCACCCAGGATATTAAGCCCAGATGACCTGGGTGAAGACAAGGGAAAGACAAATTACAGAAATAAGCACTGCTATTCTAAGTTGCCAGGTCATTTCAAGTGACAAATAGGCCCATTTTATTTCTAGGGAATTCACTATCCTCCCTAAAGGGGAGAGAAAGATGCCCTCAGAAGCAGTTCCATCAAGGGAATAGCGATATCTAGGGAAATTGATTGTTTTGCAGAAATTAAAGTTCTGAGTTTTACGTGAAGTGGTGCTTTTGAAATCAGCTTTGTTAGATCCTGCCAGCACTGCTGTGATCAGACCCCAGGAAATCCTATGCATACTTCTCCTCTTGGGGTTCTCAAAACACACACCTGCCCACTACTGCCCTTCTAGCCTGGGTATGAGGCAGCACACAGCCAAAAGCAGAGCTCTGGAGGAAGGAAAGGAGCTCAAGTCCCAACTTAGCCCTTCTTTTTTAGGTGACCTGAGGGAAGTGGGTAATCATTTCAAGTTCCAGCATTTCAGGATTAGGGAAAACCACAGAAACAGGACACATTCAGCAGTTTCCCTCTAGTTAGACTGCCAGGCAAAAATCATGTCAATTGGGAGTCCACATGCAAAATGTATTTCATTAAGATCAATAGAGCCAACCGCTGTGTGGAGGATCCTCAAGTTAATGAAAATGGAACTACCATTTGACCCAGCAATCGCTCTCTTGGGGATCTACCCAAAAGAGACCTCAATGTGGGTACAAAGGGACACCTGTGCTCAGATGTTTACCACAGCACTATTTATAATTGCAAGGACATGGAAGCAACCTAAGTGCCCCACAACAAATGACTGGATGAAAAAGATGTGCTATATATACGATGGAATATTACTCATCAATTAAGAATGACAAATATGATGACTTTATGACAACATGGATGTACTTAGAAGAAATCATACTAGCAGAAACAAGTCAAAAAGAGAAAGACAGAAGTCAAATGGTTTCACTAATAAATGGGATATAATGAAAAAAAAATAAACAAAAGCCATGAGGAAAAGATAAAACAAGCTAAGCACCAAGCTGAAGCACACAACTATGGGCAGGGGGGAAAAGGGGGGGAAGGGAGGTGAGGGTGGGAGGGTAAATCCCTGGGATTGCAAAGATGTGAAATTTATATATAAATAAATTATTTAAAAAAAGATCAATAGAGCCAACTTCTCGAATGCTTGAAAAGATGGTTGCTTCTTTGTTTAAGGACCAGATGACACTGTTGGCTTGTGATTGAGGGCCATGATGAGTGGGAACTGTTTAGCTTTAAACATCAGAATTGCACTCAGCACAGCTGATGCTCACAAAATGAGAGGCATTTGAAACAGAACATTTCAGGAAATAATGGTTTCATGTACTTGTCTGAGGTTACTTCAAGCCAAACACTAATTAGTAGGGGGTGAAACTAAAATTGAATGTGTTATTTAAACATATCTTGCGCAGACTTCTTACTTTGTCCCCTTACCTCTTATCCATTTTATTGCTCCTCCTATTCTTTGGCTTCCTCTCTCTTCCTTTTCTCTCACATAAATTTAAATGCACCCAAATATGATACAATTCTGTGGAATTGTATTCTGCACCTACCTTGCACCATAGAATTAACTGTGACAAAGAGATGCTGAGGTACACTGGGACTGGTTCTGGGGTTGCTAATAGAAGTCACAGACAACAGAAAGGTGCCTTGGGGTATGGAGGTGGGGCAACATTAACAAGAAGTGCATGCAAACAGAGGAACCTGCAAACCTCCCTGGCTCACTCTTGATCCTTATAGGCAAAATGAACTTTATTGGGAATTTTTCTGTCTTCCCACCACTAGCCTCTATGGCCTGCACCCACAGCCTTGCTTTCCTCCCAGGTTTCACTGCCCACATATGATAACATGTTGTTGTGGGAGGCACTTGGGAGTTTGAGCATGGAGCCATGTGAATGCAATTTTGAACATCCAGGCCAGGAAGCCAGAGAACATGGGACCATGTGTACTTCTAAGTGTGGATGCCTGGGCCAGAAGATTATTATTACGAGATTACAATAGGAGGAGACAGAGACAAAACCAGAGAGAAAAAAGAGGGGTGGGCAGTGGGGAGGGCTTGGGAGGCTCAATTGTTGCCAGCCTCCTGACGTCCCTGCTTTCCTTATGCCTGCCTGCTTGCTCCAGTGTTAAAACCTTATAGAGACGAACACACAAGAACACTGTAATTTGTAGCCTCAGCACAAGGGCAATGACGGAATGGTGCAGACGACGAGGTAATAAAAAGACAATATAGCTAAGTATCTACACATTGTTCCTCCTCCTACACTTGATGTAGCTAACAGAGGATCAAGCAGTGACTTTGTTTATTGATTATTTTCCTTATATCATTGTTCTCAGGTGTAGTCCTTGTAGTTTTCCTACCATCATAGCACCCATAAATAGCCATCATAGTTCTTTGTGGTTGTACAACAGCCTCCCAATCCAGGTAGGTTCATCCTGGGTTCTAGCAGCTAAAGAAGTATGTTAGAACCTGTGGTGTATAATGCTCTCAGGGACCCAGGTACAGAAGTACACCAAGCTGAGAGACAAGAGAGCTCCCCAGCCCCTCCAGGAGTCTCCATGCTCTGTCTAGTCTCTGGTCTCATCAACAGCATTAGCATTCTCTTTCTTTCTAACCCTGAGTTCTCCTCATGCTCTCCCATCTATTTCCCCCAGGGTAACACAGCCTTGTCATACCCTCTCTCCTAGGCCCAGGAATGCCCACTTACACATGTGCACACACATTGGGCCAGGTACAATCATGGGAAGGATGCAATACCTCAGGTGCTGGTCTAAGAGGACAATGGCGGGAAAATCTGACCAACTCATTTACCCTACAGTGACCTTTCCTCTTCCTTCCCCTCTTTTGACCCCTATTCCTCTCCCTCCTTTGTTGCTTGCCTCAAATTTATGGTCAGCTTGCAAGCTTTGCCTTTTTCCTTTTTATTCATTTTTCCTATAATTTCATCTAAAATTGAAACCATTCAATGTTTTTTATTTTTCCTTGTGACTGATTTCACTTAGCATAATTCCTTCCAGCTTCATTCATGTTACTGCAAATGGCATAAGTTTATCCTTTTATTGATCCCTGAGTAGTATTCCATTGTGTATATATACCACATCTTTTTGATTCATTCATCATGTAAACAGTGCTGTGATAAACACAGGAATGCAGGTTTCCCTTCAAATTAGTAGTACTGCCTCTAACTTTATATTTCAAACTGAATAGCTAAATTTTTTTGAAAGAAAGGAACTAAAAACATTAATGGTTATTTCCTGGGAAGGCAGTATTTTTGGCAGCATAGATTTAGAGGGTGAAAATTCTGGATTTAAATTCTGGCTCCCTCATTTCCTAGCTGTGTGATTATTTAACGAGTGTTAAATGTTATTATTTATTAAGAATATTTTTCTCATATTGAAAGTCTGGTTCTTGACAATTGCCTGAAGTCCAAGTCTTCTCTACAGTCATGCTCACACCTGCGAACTGAACATTCAAAACACTGATAGAGTTCTATCAAATGCCATATATCCTCCCATTCATTTATCAAAAAGTAAAACAATATGTATTAAGCTCCACCTCCACAAAAAACTAAAACAAGACCAATTTTTTTAATTAAATGAATATACATGCCATGCATCATACTAAGCTCTGAAAATACAAAAAGTCATTATCCTCAAGTGAAAAGCCATGTATATAACATGCTAGTATAATGTACAGATGACATATGACAAGCAGATTCTTGTAGGAGCACAGAAAAGGGAACACAGTATACTGGGGGTGACAAGGAAACCTTTCTGAAGAAGTGACAGCTAAGCTAAATCTTAAAGATGGGTAGAAGGTACTCAATTGAAGACAAAGGATTTGGACACATTTATAATAACTAATCAATTATCCTTTGTCTAGTAGTTCTGCACCTCCATTCTCTGAGTAGATTTACTCTATCCTAGTCTAAAAATATTTTGTAAATTTCTCCACAAAGATATTAAATATCTTTGTTTAAATTACCCTATTGCATGTTACGTTGTGCTACTTCTGATGTTTAAGATGGCTATTGGTGCATTTATACAGTGTTTATATCTAATATATAGATACCTTTGTCACATATCATATAATAATATGCATATAATAACAGCCTGGTGAACTCTAGTATTCCTAATAGTCTATAGATTCATTTGGATTTTTCTGTTTTTATATAATAATTGTTGTTTATTCTTTTAAATTTGATGATATTAGGCTTCTCCCATTTAGGTATCATCACAGATAAATGAAAAACAGATAAAAGACATAGATGTAAGGCCTAAAACCATAAAATACAGAGAAGAAAATATGAAAAAAACACCCTGTGACATACATTTCAGAGATACCTTTACAGATCATCATTCAGCACCAAGGAAAACAGACAGGAATATTAACAAATGGGACTAAATCAAACTAAAAAGCTTCTGTTCAATAAAGGAGACTGTAATCTACTGGATCTTTCTATGGAAACTATCATATCTGCAATGAAAAGCATTTGTTTGACTCTCTTAAAACCCCACTTTAACTCTAATTTTGATTTATGACATTGGATATAATTTCTAATACAATGATAAGGAAAAAGATTAAAGTTTACCATCTTTACTTTTTCCTAACAATAGTAAAAATGCTTGCAAAGTATTACCATTAAGCATTGCTTACTCTAGTAATTTTTAATAGAAATAATTAAAGAACATTTTCTTTCATTTCCAATTGGTTGACAGTTCTTTATATAAATATTTGTACATATAATATGTATTATCATTTAATATATAACTGTGACTGAGTATTGAATTTTATCAATTTTCTTTCCATCTGTTGAGATAATCATGTGACATTCCCTTTTAATCTGTTAATATGAATTATATGATTAGATTTTCTCATATAGAACTATTTATATACCTGAGACTGTACATCTAGCCCACACATATGCTGACTTCAATTTGTGTGTGTGTGTGTGTGTGTGTGTGTGTGTGTGTGTTTCTGTATCTGTTTTCCTAAGTGAAACTGATCTACAATCTTACTTTCTTGGTCTAGTTTGAATATTGGTTACAATATTGCTATAAAATGAGTTGAGTAGCTTTCCTTACATTTTTAATTTTTGAAACAGTTTTATAAGATGTGGATCTTCTGTTCCTCAAAGGAGGGGTAAATATTACTTACAAAAAAAAATTATCTGGGCCAGAAAACAGATGACTTTAATGCTTGTGTAGTGAGGGTGATGGGGGTCAGGACTACTAACAGGTGGTGAGAGGGAGAATTTTAATTACTGTCTCACCTTCTCTGATGGTTATTCCTTTAAGTTCTCTCATCTTTCTGACTCAAATTGGTATTTTAAACATACTATTCTAGAAAATTGTTTATTTTATCTAAGTGCTGAAATTTATTTTTTGTAGCATATTTGGGGCTTTCTAGCTGACATGTTTATATCCTTATTTTATATATAATTATCTACTCCTTTAAATTCTTTACCACCACTGTGTTTTTTATCATTTTAGCTAAGAGTTCATTTTTTTTAGCTTTTAAGCAATAACATTTAGATAATTTTTTGATTGTATAGTTCCTCTAAATTCTGTTTGACTGAAACTTTTATTACTTTATTTCCTTCATCTATAGACTTAATTTTTTAAGCTTCCTGGGTCAAATCTCATATCCATTTATGTCCAATCACCTGTTTGGCTTAAAAATATATGTTGTTGACATATCTTTCCAATATTTTGCAATTTTTAGTGCGCTTTGCTCTTTAACTATTTTTAAATCTAATTTATATTTTATAAGTGTATTGGGAACACTTTAAATTACTTTATTATTGACTTCTAATTTTTGCCTTTGGCTAGAAAACATGGAATTTACTATACTGGTCTGGGAAAATTACTGAGTCTCCTCTGTGTTCTAATGTGATCATTGTGTAAATACTCCACATGAACTAAAAGATATAACATTCTGTATTCAATAGAGAGTTTTAGGTCATTATTCAAGCTAGATTTTTTAGTTGCAGCTTAAATCTTACAAATGTTTCTCCAGTTTATTCTGTAAGTATCTTGCAGGAGTTAAATCTATTTAGAATTGTAGACTTATCCATCTCTCCCTAGACATTGGACCATATTTTTATTTTATATCTTTTAAGAATATGCTAAGTACAAATGAATTGCAACTGCTACAATCTTCTCTAATGATTGTTTCTTTATATGTATATTATTTATTTATATATATTTCACATCATTTCAGTCCCTGGGGGTCACCCACCACCTCCCCTCCCTGCCCGCTCCAGCTGGTCCCCACTCTCCCCTTGTTTCTACATGACTGTCCTCTTTTTTCTATTAATACTTTAATTACACTTTGGATAATATTAATCTCACTAGACTATATCTCATCTCTATTCTAAATCTCTGTGAGATTTTGGTTTTGCTCTGTCTTGTCAGCAGCATATGGCTGAATTTTGTTTCTGTATCCATCTAATAATATGCCCTTTGATGCTTAATCTGCTTATATTATCTTAGCTGTTATATGGATTTATTTCTACATCTTATTTTGTATTTGGAATTTACCAACCTTGTCCTTTGGCTCTTTATATCTTTGTCCTTTTCTCGTCTCCATTGGGTGAATGTTTTTTACCTACTCTTTTTATCCACTTGTTGATTTTATTTCCATGGTTCTAGTTAACTTTTTACCATACAAAATTATCTACACATTATTCTCATACATTAAAGATAATAGTATATTTGCACCATCTTAGAGACAAGAACTTTAGCATTCTTTATTCACCTAATGTCCTTCCCCTCTACATTTATCTTAAATAAAAACTACAACAGTACTGAGGACTTTGTTATGTTTGTTTTCCCTCAACTCTTGCTGAAGTTTCCCAGTAATTTCAGTGCCTCCATTGCAAAATGCAGTCCAGGGTTTCCCTTTGCATTCAGTTCTCTACAATCTGTAATGTAGTTTATTAATTGTATACTGACAACTGCTATGCGGTAAACTCTTGTACTTATATATCTAAAACTATTTCTCTGTCTTCATTCTTGAATCATAATTCAGCTGACTTATTATTTTTGGTTGATCTTGCAATTGTACCTAACAAGTATCTGGTCTGATCTGACTGACTGAAAAGTCTACAAGTTTTAATTTTATGCAAGTCTGCTTCTTTATTGGCAGTGTTTTTTGATAGGGTTTTAAAGGTTTCCTTTCACCCTCATATTTTGCAGTTTCCATACAATGAGAAAACAGTATTGAAAAGAGAGGTAATTACATGTTTGCCCTGGTAAATAAATAGAGTTCTCTAATAGATTATTTTTATATAGATAAAGTCAAATCTTTATGTTCCTTTATGTTCTTTTCTTGTCCCCATTAGGACAATTTTTATTATTCTGTGTAAAGGAGTGGTGAACTTTTTTCTTGATCCTACATGGTCTCCAATTATCTTACCCAGAATAATTCCACACATCCTGGAAAGACTTGCTCTGGACACCTTGCTGAGGACAAGCTTTCATGCCCAATACACTTGTGTAATCTCAAGTCTGTGAAGGAAAGAACTGGAAGATGAAAAACACTTAAACTCTTCCCCTGGTCATACTTCCCATGGGCAAAGGGAAGAGGATATCTGGCTTCATAACTCCCATCAACATCATAATACGCTTTCACATTACCTGGAGAGGGTTGCTCTAGCCAGCATGAATCATAAACTATAGTAATGAAGCTAGAATATTTGTTGCTAGGCTGAAATAATTAGATCTTTGATCTAGAAGCAGGAATAAAGGAAATTTGTCAGAAGTGAAATAAGCAGACAATGTTTAAATTTTAGTAGAAAATTCTGTCTAACATCATGGATGGGTAGCATGACAGTGGCCACCCCTCATCATCCCAACATTTGATGGAACCATATCAGGACATCTACCCCACACACACTCAATTTACAGTTAATAACTTGGCACTGTTTTCAGAGTATAATAACACATTTTCAGAAAAAGTCTGAGCAAAAATTGTAAATTTGCCTCTAGGCATGTAAATGTTATTGCATAATTAACCAAGACATGGATTAATGTGACTAAACTCACAAAAACAATTCCAATTAGGGAGCTGTGTCATCAGAGGTTTTTTTTTTAACCCAAGCACCCACAAAATTCACTGTTTCAACTCTGTTTTGACATCTAAGATTTCCCCTCCAGTAAAGGCTAAGGATTTCAAAAAACTATGGGCTGAATGAAGAAGGAGCTTGAGGCACTTTAAAGGATGCTTAAGGAGCATACCACCAAGCCTTCTGCTAGCTCTGAGGAACATTTGTATAACTGCTCACAGTGGGTTGATTGCCTATCTCTGGGGAAGATGTTTTACACTGTAAAATCTCCAATCACTTTGACAGTATTTAAAGTAAAAATAACTGCACATATTCAAAAATCACTACATCTTTATGAGTGTGTCATAAAGCTAATATATAATTTTCCTACCATCAGCATCATCTCTTTAACCTCCCAGGCCTAGGTAAACTCCTATTATACTAAGTGAGAGGCATTTCAACTCTTGATTATGTTTTGTCTCTGTATTATCTTACATATGAATCCCACATATTATTTCATGTCTGCTAATTCTCCCTCTCAGAACTTCACTTTAAGTACTATTAAGTTATATTTAGCAAAAGACAAATACACCTATTGAGTCATGCACATCATACATAATCTCTTAGAAAAGTACTGTTTGAGGCATTATTTTTCATTTTCTCATCAAATTGGTACTTATCTCAGACAGATAACATGAGTGCCTGCTGAATCTTTCCTTCAAGACCTAAGCTCTTGGTTTCTGTCCTGGGGGAATAAAAATCTGTTGAATTGCTCATTTGGTGGTACCAAGAAATATCTCTAAGAACAGTCTATGAAGAGATGATGGACAGTAAATAATACACAATGGACCCATATACACCACTGCTATAGGGATAAAACATGCTATTTTGTGATAATCCTTTGCACTATTCCAAGTCTATACCAACTATACCAAGTCTCTTACTACTATTATTAACCTCTTCAAGAATGACTTTTAGTTGAGAGAAATTTCTTCAAAATGCAAGTATTTATTTTTATCCAGTTTCTAAAATAATTACCGGTTAATGAAACACCACTATTACTAATACTACTATTACTATTAATTAGAGTAGTTGTTTTGGTTGAATGTGATAGAAACCAACTCAATTCAAATTAACATAAGAAAATTCACTTGTTCCAAAGCTTGGAGGAATACTGTTTGACAACTTACAGGCTTAAAAGAAGAGATAGGAGATAACGCTTGCCAGGAATATGATGGAAAAGAATTGCTAATTCACTCTTATAGAAATGTAAATTGATGCAGCCTTATGGAAAATGGTATAGTCTTTATATATATCTAAAATTGGAAATACCGTATGTATGACCCAGCAATTCTACTCTTAAATATTTATCCAAAGATATGAAAACACTAATTTAAAAAAATATTTATGCATCCCTATGTTCAAGGGAACATTACTCACAATAGCTAAGACATGAAAACAATGTAATTATCTATCAACAGATAAGTAGATAAAGAAGTTGTTATATACTTGCTCGATGAACTACTACTCAACTATTTAAATTAAAAGATTTTGCATTTTGAGGCAACATGGATGCAACTTGATGTGATTATGCTAAGCAAACTAAGTATGAAAGTGAAAGACAATTACTTGATGATTTTTCTCACATTGAATATAAATACCCAAAGCAAATAAAATAATAAACCACAAAAGTAATCCACAGACTCTGTGGAAAATATAGTGGCCATATTACAGGACAAATTCAATGGAAAATAGGAGGCCTGCGTAGGGGTCCTTACCCACATGTTTAAAAAAAACCCAGAACAAGACCCAAGGGAAGGCACATAAAAAAGGTTGATAAAAGGTTTGTTTACAAGGAAAATGTGATAAAGAGAGAGAGAGGGGAGAGAGAGAGATTGGCCAATACATCCCACTGGAAATGCAGTCAGAGCTAAGACCTTAATTCAATCCACCTTCAGGACACGTTTTTTGGTTTTATACTAAGCATGGCTGCTAAGCTCTGCCTTTAGTTCCTACAACCTCCCTTCAGGCTTCCCAGAGTCATGGAAGACTCATTGCATGACAGGAGTTGTAATTCTGGGTACCTGTGATCTCTTTTGCATGGATGTGGAGGAGAATGGAGTTTACTCAACAGTGACTGAAGGAGAAGAAAGAGTGATAGGAAGAGATGGCAGATATCTTCAACTTAATAGCAGGAAGGGAACTAAAATGATGGTAAGTCTGATGAGGCTGACACACAAATAGAATGGAAGATGTACCTCTAAAATTTACATAGAATTATAAAGCCCTGACAAATCAATAACACTGTATTATTAAAATAATAAATTAATAAAGGAACTATATTAAGAGTAGAAGCATGAAGCACGAAGGCCTTCTAATTCTGCTTAGATCTCTATATTTGCCATCTCTCCAATTGTCCCTAATGTTTAGCCTCATTATCTCTTACAACTGGATTTTTACAAAATTACCAAAGAATACAACCAATGGCATCTTTAGGCCAACACTGAACAGTTGGACATTATCGGTGAGGAAAGGAAGCTTAATTCCCCTATAGTCTGGATATTGATCCAGAAAAAGAACCTACCTAGTTCTGTATAGGTCAGAAACTTATCCCTCAGTTGGGAAACTACAATCAGCCAGATGTGGTGGGTTAGGGGTAGGTTTGTAATAGAAGCAAGATTCTGAGGCATGCTAGGCCAAATCTCAAGATGCTTATGTCCATTCAAGTTCGTAAACTTTTTGTATCTTGACTCTGTATCATAAAGAGTATCTACATCAGATCAAATACATTTCTGGGTATGCTAATTTGGTGTATAGAATTTTTTAAATAAGGTTGAATGACTGATTACTATAAGTTGGGTGGTTCTTTTATTCACATTTTATATATCAGTAGAGCTTCATATTTACAATAAGTCTGCTCAAGTCCTTTAAGATAGGATGAAAAACACAAACTGGAGTAGTTTTTGGAGTAATTTGAGTCCAGGTAACTAAATCATAGTCAGGAGACAGTTGAGGATCAGGTCCCAGGCAGGCTCAGACACAACTGACTCCAAGAAGAGGTTGAACCATTCCGGTTCACTACATGCCACTTGGGATTCCAATTTCTTGGGATTCCAATCACCTCTTGGGGAACTTTCCCCTGCTAATCAGAAATGCACTGATTGAAACATCATTTGCAATAGTAGCCCACACACACAGATAGATAGATAGATAGATAGATAGATAGATAGATAGATAGATAGATAGATAGATAGATAGATAGATAGATAGATAGATAGATAGATAGATAGATAGATAGATAGATAGATAGATAGATAGATAGATAGATAGATAGATAGATAGATATAAATATAATAAGTATAAATATAAATGTTCTGCACCCTGGGCAGCTCAGGTACACAGCTCTAGTACTTCTTGGGTCTGTACTTGGACTGTAGTGCCAAGTTTTAAATAAGTATTCTTCCTTAGCTATAAAATAACAAACAAAACACGTTTAATAAGAAACTACATTCTTATTAAATACATTCTTATTAAACTACATTCTTATTTAATAAGATTCTACATTGCAGAGCCTCATGCTAGATTCAAAAGGTATAAAATTAAAGACATAGTCCCTATCTTATGAATTTCAAGTCTACCAGGAGAAAAATACATGTACTAGGTTATTTGAATATGTTTTGGGTAAACATTATAATATAACTATGCATGGTGTGTTCTAGGAACTCATGACAATGACTATGCTGTTGTTTACTAAATATCTAACACATGACATGCACTACACATTGTATACACATTATTTCATTTAAGATTCATAAAAGCCCTTAAAGGTGGGTATTTTTATCTCAAGCTAAATGATGAAAAAACTCAGATTCAGAGAATTTAAACAATGCAGTCCAAGGTTATACAGATGAGTTAGCAGCATTCTTTCCACTACATCATGCTAAAAGGAGTTTACTTAATTTGCTGGACAATGAGGTGCCACTGAAGGCTTTTGAACAGAGACATGATGTACACAGAGCAATGCTTTTGGGGGACTAATGTGATAGTGATGTGAAGAAAGGAAGGGCAGCAGAGAGACCAATTAGAAAGCTATTGCAAGTGCAGACTTGAAATAATGATGTTCAGAACTGACTGATTAAAAAATATAAAAACCTCTAATTATGCATGTTGTGTATGGCAGTCATTAGTACTGTTCACTGAATATGTTCATCCAATATGTTTTTCCTCTTCTGGACAGATGATAGGATTGTGCTTCTTTGCCCTTTAAGAGGTCTGGTCACAGGACCTGCTTTGGCCAATGAGATATGAATAGAAATGACAGATTTACCATACGGTCTAATTTGCCTTCCAACAGAGCAACAAAAATGATCCAGGGAGTATTGGCCCATTAGCCTGGGAATTGGACTGAGAATGATATAGAATAAAACCCCCTCTGACAATGCACAAGAAACACCATGAGAAATAAATCTTTTTTTAAATTTTAAGTCCCTAGGAATTGGGACTTGTTTGTTACTGCAGCATAACCCAGCCTACTCTGATTGATAGCACATCTTTCCCTGTCATTTGAAGCACTGTTCTTAAACATTGATGTGTATTTCTGAAGCCTGAAGAATATGGTAAAATATAGATTCTAGTTCAGTAGGTCTGGTGTGAGGCCAAAGATACTATATTTCTAGCAATCTCTCAAATTCCAAGTGGTTTGGATGCTTCAGGTTCACACTTACAGTATCACAAAAGTCTAAAATTGCACCGTTCAAGATGACAGCAAATAGCTACACATCACAATGTAAATTTAAATTAATTAAAATTCAAAATCCAGTTCCACAAACATTTTAGCCACATTTCAAGAGCTCAAAAGCCACATGAGACTGATGGTTACTGTATTTAACAGCAGACAACTATTCAAACATTTATATCATCACAGAAAGTTTTCTTGGACAGTGCTATTCTAGAGCAATATCCAGAAACATAAAGTGACAATTAGCACTTTCAGCTTGGGGAATGGGGATGGCCCAGATACAGGTCAGCAGAGGTGCTGATTAGAAATAACAATCCAATGGAGAACACATGGGTTTGAGTCTCAGGACACAAAGAAAAGATGGAAGCGAAATGTGACACTCTATCTGGGTACAGGACCAATCCCTGCCCTGTCTAATCTATTTATCTCCCCTGTGGATCACCTTAAGTGATCCCATTTCAGTGAAGGCAGCTCTAAGGAGGCTCCACTCTCTTTGCCCTGATCTTGTCTGTCCAATTTGGCTAATCTGTTTACTTCCCACAGAAATCACATGACACCAAGTATAACACTTGTTTTTTATCTCCTTTCCCTCAAGAAATCAATAGCACTCAGAGAGAGCGTGCCTGTAAGCACTGCCAAAAGCGCTATAGAATCACACAGTGCAGCAAGCATGCGGCTATGACTTGGGGTGGCTGCTTCCCACTGCCACTAATGTTCTTTCCCTGGTGCCCACTCACTTCTCTTCCCTCCTTTCCTTTCCCTGGCAGCTCACACAGCAGGATAGTATCTCCTGCTCCAGCTCATCTTCTCTTATTCACTGCCCTTCACTGTAAAAGCAGATCACCCTTTCAGATTTAGACTTGGGCAGAGGTTATTAACCTGAGACCCACCTGAGAGGTTATTAACCTGATAGGATTACTAGCAAAGGCTGGATATATGCTGTATGAGGCCCAGTGCCCCCAAAATCAAAAGTGGGAAAGCGAGGCAGGATGGTAACTGGTTCCCTCCAGATTCCAGTGGCCCAGTACCTCAGGGGAGGTCCAGAAAGAACCTAATAGGAACAGAAGGATGAGCATTGAAAGAAGAAAAGGACAGACAGGAGGAAGGACCTGTTTATGAGTGAGTGACCTACTAGAAAGACAAAAACAAACAGAAGGATTCAAGGACAGTGTCCAATAGGAGAACAACTCAGACCATACACCCCACTAAACATGAACTCCCTTTCACTCTTCCCCATCTTACTAAGTCTTAGTCACAGCCCCAGGGAAAACCCTAAATTGGTTGAGACTGGGTTTCCCCTACTCCGCAACAAAGAAATCTTTAAAAAAAATCAAGTTAAAGTTGCATTCTCTTATCCCCAAGTTGGTAGACAGAGAAGTTTCTTAATGTCTACAGATTTTAACAGATTTTCAAAGGACAACTGGTTCTAAAGATCTACATCAATGTCTGAAGACCTTTGACAAAAACATGGTGCATCTGGAAACAATGACAGTCAGCCAAGTCCTTTCAAGAGCCTCTCCTTTCTAACTGCCTGGCTCCTATCAAATCAGGAGGCCTGATTTCCCAGTCCCAAACCCTGTAATTAGTAATACTGTGACAGAGTAGCAGATACTTGGAGCTTTAGCCAACAATTTCACCAAAAAACCACTAACTGCAGAGAGTTAGAGCTATACCTGTCACTTCCCTCCTGACCACCAGTAGCCAGGCAAGTTCTTTGAAGTCTCTGCTCCATCTTGAAACATTCTGAGCTTCCACTCTATATCTAACCATGCTTATTTAAATATAAAAGTTGTAATTTTTACCATAAGCCTTTAAATCCTATCAATACCCATCCAGAGTTATTTTCTGCCATGCCACCATGAACTACCCAGACTTGTAACTGTGTGAGAGAAGTGCACCAGGTTTCCCTAATTCCTTGGACATTCTATGTGATCTACCATCAGCTGAGGTTCTGCCAGATGCTCATAATGCAGAGAAATCAGAAAACTGCCTTCAAAGGAATTACTGTCCATAAGCTACAGAAAAGGACAAAGCCATCCCTGTGCCCAGGGTGGGTTGGACAGAAGCATAGGGTAGAGAAAAGGAGCACAGAGAAACACAGGCAAGAGCCTTTACTAATTGTCCTACAGAGGTGTGAGTTCCCTTTAAGAACAGAGGGGGAAGGGAGCAAGGAGAACTTCTCTGGGTTGTTTTTTTTTTTTTTTTTTTTTTTTTTTTTTGGCTACCTATATTAGGTATCCCATTTGAGGACCCTATCAAAGCAGAAGGCCTGACTATCTGCATAGGCAATGGAGCTGTGGACGGATTCTTATGATCTCTGTTGAATTAGGATGTGGCTCCTACTCCATCAGTTCAGTTTATAGGATTTAACTCTCTCTCTCTCTCTCTCTTTCTCTTCATCTCGCTCCTCCTCTGCCTCTCTCCTCCTCTCTTGCCTTCTGTTTCTCTCTCTGTCTCTCTCTCACACGCACACAAACACAAACACGCACACAGAATGAAGGAGACACAGAAGGGTAGCTGAAGAGCAAACAACCATCTGTGGCCACACAGCATTCCTCAGAGGGAAAGTATAAGCTCAATCTACTGGAAAGATACAATGGACCCTGAACAAGTCTCTGATCAATTTAGGATGGGCCAATTTGAAAACACCTTGTCCCTCTGATTCAGAGGACAGTACCCTTTTTCCTGAGAAAAGCAAGACAATATAGTTTAGGTTTTGTCAACGATGCTTGGTCTCCATTGCCACCCTTCATCTCTGCTGTCAGGTAGAGAAGGAGGGGTGAACATGCCTTCAGAAAGTGGGCACAGCCATGTTCCCACAAAACCTTATTCATGGACACTGAAATTTCAATTTCATCTCATTTTCCCTTTGGAGAAATACAAGTCTTCTTTTGACTTCTATTTTTTCCAACCCTTTAAAAATGTGAAAACACTTCAGCATCCTGAGGGCTATACAAAAGCCCCACTGGCTGTCCTGAATCTCAGTGAATTTAAAGCCTGAGGGAAGTGAATTTAAAGAAAACCCTGCTCTTGGGGGCCTCCTCATGCTGGAATCCACAAGACCATGTAGCTGTGCTGACTAAAAATTCCTTCATGATATGGCACTGAGTGGATGTTCACAAAGTACTCCTCTAATTTCTGCACAATCTCGCCAAATTCTGGGGTAGCTACAAGATGTTTGGTTCCTGAGAGGTAAAGATATTCATTTCTTTTTTTTTTTTTATTGCTTTCCATGGACAACACAAAAATAAAGGAATTCAGTGATTTGACCATACTGAGCACAGAACATAGGGAGCAGCTTCCCAACAAGACAAGGAAAGGGTCTGGAGCTAGGCTCCAGGTACCAGATCAGGGTGCACATGGAGTTGTGGCTCCACCTCCTACCCATTTCACTTCCCCACTTCTTTGCATGGAGAATCAGGATTCAGAAGCCAGGTTGCAGTGCCAGAAGGTTGACCTGTGAATGGGACTAGGTCCTGATCCACAAACACACAAAAATCCATCAGTTCCAAGAAATGTTATCACTAAGGACTGGTCTGTGTCATAAGTCCTGAGTGAGGCCAGCTGTGCAAAAGTGGAAGTGCCTAGCCACTTCCACAGTTCTCAGTCATGCAAAGCACTGCTGAGACAGTTGGAAACCCAAATTGAGCTTTTTTTCCCCCCCACATTCAGGGTAGAAATTTGTTGTAGTCTCCAGAAAGTTGAACTGATGATGTGTACTTTCTACAAGCCCTCTTCCTGCCCCTCTGCCTCACACATTAACAGATTGTCAGAGATTTAATTCCATCTACTTCATCTAACAGTTACCAGTGGTTCCCAGGAGTCCCAGATGCTGGAGATGAGATAGTTAACTAAAGAAAGTGGACTTGAGGTAGTTGGCTAGCAGAGGAGACTGCTGTTAATCTAGAAATTCAAGTATGACATATATTATACAAAGAGACATATTAAGGGTCATGGCTGTGTCCAGAAAAGGAATCCAACCTACTCCCAGAATTAGACAAGGCTCTTATTTAGGAAAGGATCTAACATTGATGAGTAGGTAAAGATGAAAAGGTTTACAGAAAAGGGAATAATCTACCCAGGGTGAAAAGAGTATGTGTAACAAGAAGGAAAGCAGTGTACTCAAAAAAGTCAGAGGGATGGTGCAAAAGTAGGGATGTGCCCTTGTTCGGCCATACCCCTTGCACAGAACCTGGCACTAGTGATTGTCAGCAGCTATGCCCAGAGTAAGGCTCTCCCTTTCTCCCTATTTTCTTTATGCGAATTCACTTGTATGTGAATCATTACTTGCATCTTCTCCATTTCCCCATTAAAGCCAGAAAATGGATCTTATTTGTTTTGTATCCCTGGTACCAACAAAATGTAATTATTCAACAGTGAAAGAAAGTAGAAGAATGAAAGAAGGAAGAAAGATGAAGGCCAAAAAGCAAATTAGAAAGGACTTTAATACATGAAGGTAATCACTGTTATGCTATGTTAATTTCTCCCCTTTGCAACTAGAAGACTGGCGGAAATTTCACCTTCTAGGCCTGGAAGGAAGAGGCAACAATCTCTTCTTTGTGATTTGAATCTTGTTTATCCTTGCCTTCCCTTTCTTATCCAGTTTTATGGACTAAAACTCGGCATATATCACTGTTTCTCCTCCATTATTTAAGAACCAGCTTGCTGTAGATAGCTATTGTTGACATATGCTACATGACAAATCACCCCAAATTACTGTCTTGGTAGGACCAAACAGCTGGAGGGATCCAGGCTCCAACCTGAGAGTTTCCTGCAGGTTTGCACTCCTGTGCAATCCATGGAAGGACTGGTTTCATCTTTAAACCTTGGTTGGAAGTCAGTCAACTAACTAGTTCTAGGTCAGTTTCATAGCTCATGCTAATATTTTATACCTATCATGTTGCCTTTATCAAAATGTCCTACTTATCCTTGTAGCAAGAGAAAGAAATAGAGGGTTTGGGTTTGGGATAGAAGATACTTGCATCTTATTATATGCTGAAGGCAAACAGTCAGCTATAGAGGGGTGGGGGGGCTGGTAAATCAGAAAAGGATATGATTAACTGATAGAGCAAGAACCTAATAGGCAAGAGGAAAGAAGATCAAGGTTGTAGGTGGAGGGATAGATTGTAAGAAAGGGAGGGAGTAGAGAGTTATTTCTTTTAAAAATAAAGAGAGAGTAATTGAGGAAGAGAGTTGCTAGAAGTAAAGGTTGCTAGGGATGAGAGGACATGTTCATAAGGCCTCCACTCTCTGTGCAGTTGATCATTAGGGGGACAGGAAGGAGATGGAAGAGGAAGGCCTCTGGACTTGAGTTGGTAGAGCTTCCCTGGGGACAGAAGGACCCCTTGAGGAAAGGTACATAAGAAGAGGTTATGCCCAGCAGAGTTAGATCAGGGGTTTGGGGGAGTCCTCATGTGAACTGTGATGTGATTTTCCCCAAAGGGCTCAGCCACTCAAGTGAGAGGGCAGACCATGCCAATAGTTGATTGGATTCAAGATTGGATGTCTTTTGAGAGAGTGAAGGAGCCAAAAGAGCAAAAGGTGCTAAAAGAGAGTGGTCAAATTGATGAGTCCTGGAATATAGGCTAAGTGGAGAGGGGAGTGAAATGCGCAAAGCAGCACACGACAAGTCAAATCACTTTAGGAACATGAGCCAAGTCTCATAGCCAATCCATCTCTTATTTACAGAAATCAATAAATCAACACATTATATGTTTCTTGATTTTGTTACAGAGAACACAAATAACATTGCTTTTTTTTCCCCCTCAAGGAGTTTACAGCCTAGCTGGGAAAATAAGATTAATGCATAAATCAATGCATGTCACACACATAGAAAAATATCACTATATCTCAAAACTTTCAATTTTTTAAAAATATAAAGAGAGCTAGAGAATGTTAGCTAGGGCAACATGGTCTTCTGCCCTGATACGGAGGACAGGGTTGGCTGTCAGTCTTTACTCTGTGGGGAAGAAAGTAGACAAAATCCTTGCTGGCACATAGGACAGGACATTAGATATTTTGTTTTCAGTATCTTGCTTAGACACCTAGGAACTCAATAAAAGTTAAAATACATAAAACTCTAAGACTCAGAAAGATTCATGGCAGCTGAATTCAGTCCCCTAGAGAAAGGGATAAATGAGCAAATCAGGTGAGCAAGGGAAACAAACACCTGAGAGTGAAGTTGTATTTTCACCATTTGCTTCACCATATGTGTAGGTGATTTGGTGTCATTTAGAGAGTCAGAATTGGAGAAGACACTCTTACCAAAGACTGTGCCTTCAGTTCTGTGCTAAGTGTTCCAGGGATATAATAGAAACTAACTATTCTACTGTTTCTTCAGTTTGGGAAATAAGAGGTGCATAAACCCATGAGGCTGGCTGAGAACCCATGAAGAGTATGTGATATGATCAAGTTGTGTCAAACCTTAGTTAGAATTACACTAAAATGAAATTAAATGTATATTTGTATTAAATTGGCATTTATGTTAAATCTATTATGTGTCCACGAAAGACAATGGTTGGTCTTAGCTGATTTTAGTTGTGCACACATGGTATTACTATCTCAGTCACAACACAATCAATGTAGAATTCTTTCTCCATCAAAATCACTTGAAGAGCTTTTCCACAATTCTCAGGGACCCCCACAGATGCTATTCATTAAGTCTGGCCTGGGATAAGATAACCTTTATTTTTAAATCTGCAAAGGTAATTTAAAATTTTCACCCCTTATTTAAACCTTGGCGAGATCAGCAGTGAAAAGGAGAACTTCACTTACTTTTTTATTCCTTTTGCATCCAGATGAACTGCTGTACTCCAGCTCACCACAGTGGGAAAATGATTAAGCAAAATATGAGATAACATTAGGCAACAAAAGCAGGTAGATTGTTTCAGTAAAATATACACAAATTTAAAAATAAATGCTTTGAGGACTCTATATAGTAACAATAACTATGTGAAAAATAAAGTGCATTGAAATAGATCCTGGAAGACCTATAAACTGTTTTAAAGTATGGGACTTCTCATCTACAAATTTATTACATCAAAAATTAAGATTTTTATTACCTTTGAAACATTTTTGGAGAAGAACAAAATTTAATACTCAGAAGAATATGATGTAGTCTGGTAACAAAATGCTTACCAGTGTAGTAATACAGCCATCCTGTTCATAAATACCAACTGCTGCAAGCATATAAAATCTGTGTAGGATCATTATTGGTTCTAGCATTTACACAAACACACCAGTAGGCAGGCCAGGGAAGGGCCTGGACAAGAGGGCTGGAGGTTGGGGGTAAAGGCAAGCCTCCCAGTCCTCTAGGAATCATCATACTCATTCCCTGGGCTATCTTTCTGGTGCTCCCCTCCCAGGATGATGCCACCCTTTTATCCTTTCTTCCCACGCCCAGGTATACCCACTCACACATGTGCACACCCAGTGTGCCCAGGCATATTTACAACCATGGGGAGAGCACAATACCACAGGTGTGGGTCATTGAGGCTAATGGAGGAAAAAGGCTGACTAACTTATTTACCCTAGACCAAATATGAAATGATTTTAGTGTGGTGAGTGATTACTTTCTCTCCCAATGCTTGTATTGATATTTATTCATCAAGGGTATGATGATTTCTTCCAGGGAGCAGCTACACCAGAAGGGTGATGGGAAATTCCAAAAGCCTCTCCTATTTAAAATACAAGCCACATAGTGAGGAGGTTTTGACCTAAAAGATGCTAGATAAAATTTTACCACAATTTCAGCAGAAAGTTGCCTTCAGGATATTCACTGCGTATTTCAGTGAAATAGATAGGTTATCGTTATGATGGTTAAACGACTATACAAGTGATAACTTTTGCTCATGAATAGTAGGAAGAGAACTGTTCATGAAGATGTGTTAACTTTAACATAAAGCACAGTCATCAAGAGAAAGAATTTTTCTCCATATTTATGGTAGGAAAACAAGTCTATTATTATCTAGATGGAACAGGTGAAATATTAAATCTAAGTGCTGGAAGTATGGGAATAATGGAAGGTAAGGAGCAGAAAAGTGAAGTTAGACAAAGTACCTTATTTAAAGCAACAAATTCATTAAATCCACACATTCACTTAAAAAGAGTTTTAAAGACTCTACTAAATATAAAGCACTTTCAGGAGTATCTCTGTTAGATTAATTATTTAACTTTCTCAACAACCCTTTAAGGATAGGTGTCTTTGCCCCATTTTACAGGGGAAGAAAGCATTACTAAAAAACTCGGGTTTACATGGTACTTTCCAATTTCTGAAGTGGTTCCACAAATATAATTTACTTCTTTCAAATGATTTTCCATGTTTAATAGAGAAGGAAATTAGTTTTGGAAAATTCAATGGTGTGCCAAAGATCATATGCCTCATAACTGTCAGCCCCAGGATTCAAGCCCCTCTCTTCTAACTCTTGAATTGTTGAAATCTGTTTAGTCAACCCATGGAGATTTAAGCTGCATCTGTGCAAGACAAGATCAGCATCACCAGAAGAGGAACAGGTTGAATCTTCGCATCTCTCACATCCACTAATGTTCACCCAAGTGCTGTGTTCCACCACTTTCCTGGATGAGGAGGAGATTTCAAAAATGTTAGAAAGGGTCCCCTTTGAGCAGCAGCAACTATCTCAGATTACCCAGCCCTACTAATCCAGAAGAGGTTTGCAAAGATTTGAATAGAAGACAGATCACAGACCTGATAGGTCAGGCGAGGCTGAAGCAGAGTCTCAGGGAATAGATGATTTTCTCAGTAAAGGCTGCATCCTTATGGTTGGCAGCTAATCCTGAGCAGGCAGTAGCCAGAGAACAGCTATTCCCTGGCTCAGCATCCAAGCAGCTTGTTCCCTGGTGCTGGCGAGAATGGTGCCAGTTCTAGCAGAATTCAGTTTCTCCCTTTAAGCTCTCAAGCCCTTAGGGTCCCTTCCTGTCATATTTTCTTTCCCGGGTTGGGGCATCATTAATATAGCTCTCAAAAAAGAAACAAAATGGCTCATGAAACATATATTAGATTTTTTTTAATAAACACTAGATCATCTAATCTTGTGGAAGAGTTATTTCAACATTTGTTCCTCAGTAAGTGAATTCATAGAAGGATGAAGCCTTTACAGCACAAAATAACAATCTGGTAAGTGTAAGGTGTGGCCAGGAGAGACACAGTTGGTACCTCACTAGATTAAGCAATCATTGCTATTATTATGTTTTAATATATTATTTTGTATCATTTGGATTTTTTTCCTAGAATATACCTCTTATTTTCCAGCAGTAGAAAAAATGCATCTTTATGTCCTCTTGGAATTTGTTACCATGGTGAGCCTGAAATAGATTTAAAGCAAATACTAATTTTATTAGATTCAACCACAGCTGATTCAGTGACCTTCTGCAAAGGCAAGCACACCTGAGTGTCAGATGGAGCCTCCCTCCCTTTAGACTCATTGTTGCCCATGGGCTCATCGGTGGTATTTGCAAACAGGCTAAGTAACTTCATGAGATCACACATAGAGGCAAAATGCCCCAAGAAAGTAGGACAAGATTATATTCCACTGTCCTCAATCAAATGCAGCCCAGGAAATTATTTAGTGCCAAGTGGAAGGTCTCTTCCTTTTCCTCACCAGGTATTCCAATGACCAAGGATAAAACTTCCAGAAGGTGCAATAGATTCATGACTTCCTCTTTTCTCATACTCTCCATCCTCCCTCTCCCTACCTAGAAGCTGCATCCAGGGACACTAAGTAAAGGAATATGTTTTGGGGTACTGGTGGTATAATCTACTTAGAGGTACTTTTAAGGAGGAGATGAAACAGGCCAGTGGGAAAAAACACAAAACCACAGGACACCTAGGGCAGCTCTACCCTGCCCCAACCCTAGGATCAGAGTCCAGCATTCTTGGTTCCCCATGGCCCTGAGCATATGAGCTGCTGGCTGCCACTCTTCATCCGTTGCTTTATGATTCCTTTCCTTTGGCAGATTGTCATCACAGCCCCAGTCACCAGCACAAGAGGCCTGGCTCCCAGTCTGGCCTCACAGAGCTGACAACCAGGGCTTACCAGGCAGTGTTTAGGGAACCAACATGTGGCAGGGATCAGGCCAAAAAGGAGGCAGCCCCTAGAGCAGCTGAGCAGCTTCCTAGAAAAAGCGTCTTCCAGAAGTGCAACCAAGCATGGCCTCTCTCTGAATGTGACTTTGGAAGTAGTGACCACATTCTGGCTGAAGCCAATAGGGAATCAGCTACAGCCTTGAGTGATAAAACTCTATCATGGACTCCTCTATTCTCCCACTAGGTCAGAAGAGCTCTTCAGTTTGACCTTCACCTATGCCTCCCCCTTTCCCTATCCCAAAGCACAGCAGGTTCAATGAACAGGAAACAAGAGGTATAACAGACTATTACAGCAGTGTAACAATGTGGAGATGGTTTTTTGGACTAGAGAGAACCACTAAAATGATTTAAGATGCATTTTGGAAGTACAATTACCACTTCTCACTGATGGATGGCTCCCAGTTGGGCAGTGAAACAAAAAGAGCAGAATCAAACATGGCTGAAGTTTCAGTAACCAAATAGTCTCTCTTATATTCATTCATCAAATATTTAATGAGCACCTAGCAAGAAGAAGGCACTGTTGGGCTCTGCAGAAAATGCCATGGTGTTCATAGTCTAGTTACCAGATATTAAAGAAAAAAAAAGGAAGCAATAGCGAATATAAGACATGGTGCTAGCCACTGTATTTCTACATGTATTTGACTATTCAGTCCACACACTATTATTATCCTATACTATGGACCAGGATTATGAGATCCAGATCAATTACATAATGTGCCCACATGTAGATAATGGGATGTCACCTAATCTGTCTGGGTAGGAAAATGTTCTGTTATAGAAATGTTAAGTTGCAGCTGTCTAAGGACTATTCCAGTGAAGTTGTTCAATAAAGAGTTGTATATGTACATCTAGAAGTCAAGGTAAAGATTACAGTTGAGATTTAGATTGGCGCATTCTCAGCATGTGTCCATAATTTAATGACACCTCCTAGTTGAGAGAGTAAATGGAGATTAGAAGACTAACCTGGACTATGCCCTTAAAAGAGAACCAACAGCAAGATGGTAGCTAGAAAAAGGGTGGTGGCAGGGGTGATGGGAAGTTGGTAGCTACTGTGGTAAAAAGCCAAGAAAGAAGGTTCTGGAAACCAAAAGAGAAAAGTCACCAAAATGCAATGCTTTGAGTCTGAGTGGGAACAACTATATTTGCTGTTGAGCAGATGTACTCATCAATAAGAGGTAGGGCTAGATCTGTGTAGGTGTAGGGTGAGTTGGTTAGGTTTTTTCCTCCATCGACCTGCATGACTGGACCAGGGGTGTTACATCTTTCCAATGACTGTGTGACCCAGTGTGTGAATGCATGTGTAAGAGAGCACACCTGGGCCTAAGAGAGAGGGATAAAGGGGCAAATAGAGCACAAGTATGAGCATGGGAGAGAGCCCATAGAAAGAGTATGAAGATTACTATTAGTCTAAAGGGTTAACTTGCTTCCTCATCTCCCTGGCCCTGCCCTGCATGGTGTGTTTTTGTAAGTGCTGAAACCAATAAAGACCTACACAGACTGGTGAGCCTGGTGTTTACCCAACAATTTGCAAAAAAATGGTTGCATTGTAATAGGCATTGGGGAAGAGGTGTGGAAAGCACTTTCTCAGCTATGATACATAAATCAAATGGGTTATCTAAAATATGTCCAACACCTAGGTTATTCCATGTCTCTAGGATCCAAGAGAAAACTGGGAAATCAAAATCTTTGGATCACAATTTTAGAAAGTTGCAATTGATACATAATTGCAAGGCAAATCAAACATTTTGTATGTTATCACTTAATATGTGCAATATTTCCAAACAAAGTTTTCCTTGAAATTCTAGAGAAGGGCAGTGGTTAAATTTGTAGGATGAAAAAAATTCTAAGGATGGACAGTAACAATGGTTACAAACTTGTGAATAGATTTAATGCCACTAATTTGTATACTTGAGAATAGTGGAAACTGTGATTTTTATTATATATATCTGTTACTGATAGGGGGTGCCTACCACCCTTGGGTGACATTGTCTCCTATTTAAGATTGCAGATTTCAAGGAACATAAGCTAAAATGTAAGCATGACCTTGATTAGAATTTCCTTTCAAAAAGATAGCGGGAGGAAGAAGTAAAACAGGTTTTTTCTTTGTAATGTGATAATCCAGGAGCTGTTCCTGGAAGACAGGAAAACAGAAAGTATATACAAAGAGGTTTGGAACAAAGAAAGGGATTCGGAAGCTGATTTGGATTCAGATTCAGGTTTGAATTCTGCCATTTTGTGGGATAAAAATGTGAGCCATTGAGGTTGGCCATGTGGCTAAGGCTTGGGGCCTGCAGCCTATGGCCGGCCCAGGCTAAGAGCCTGTGTGTTAAAGGAAGTTAAGGAGTTAACAGATTTGAACTCTACGTTGGAGTTTGTTTTGCTCAGTTTAACTTGTGCCTGGAAGAGGCTGTGCAAAAGTCAGGCCTGGAAAAAAAAGTGAAATTTGCTGGTTCCAGTACTATGGAGTTTATTCTACTACCTGGAGGAGGACAAGGAGAAGATGGCATGGAAGAATTGGAGCACTCCAAAGGAGCACACCAAAGGAAGATGTCTTCAAATACATGGAGATGAACTCTGACTGATGTTGGTGAGATGATCAGGACTGAGAGACTGAGGATTTTTAGACAATCTGGGGAAAGGGCTTTGGACAATGTTGAAAAAGGTTTTGGACAATGTTAAAGTAATTCAGAGTTTTACTTACATGTTTCTTTTTGTGGTAATTAGGAAATCACTTTGTTTAGTAATAAATTAGTCTGCACTCTGAGAGTCTTGCTTTGGCTTGGGATTTTGGTGAGAAGGCTACGGATGGTGGAAAGAACCCACGGAAGTTTAAAAGAGGGTAAATTGAGGCAAACATCTAAAGTTTAAAATGTGTTTCTAAGTTTTTTGGTTATTTTTTTTAGGTCTGAGAGAAGGGGAGAGAGCTGAGAGAAGCTGGTAGCTGATCTTTGCATACTAATAGAAGGTGAACAGTGAAGACGCTAATGAACTGTTTGGAGCCTGCTTCCTAGGGAGAAGCAGGCATAGGTGTTTAAGTTCAAGTTAAAAAGTCTTTTTTCTTTTCACCCAGTTTCATTACCACTGTAGAAGTATCTGGAAAATAATAACAAGTAGAAATCAACTATACAATATCCATGTTTATACAATGTTTATCCATGTTTATACAATATCAACTTGACATATGCAAAATGATACATAGTGATCTGATTTATTGCTCTATTTTGGAAAATGTTAAAAAATATTTTTTCAGTTATAAATAATAACAGTCAACATTGTGGGAATTTTAAACTATGTACCAGATATTTTGCTAATGCTTTCTACACATTGTATCATCCAATCAGTACAAAAACCCATGCTAAAATACTGCCTTTATCCTCACTTTGCTGAAGTGGATGCTGATTTACAGAGAGGTTAAGTAGGTAGTAAGCTAAGATTTGACTGAGGTCCAGGCAATTCTGTCGCAAATTCTAACTATTACATCACACTGATTCATCATACCTGTAAACTGTCTAGCTCTACTACTTAAAAGAACAAAGGATAAGCTGTGAAGCCCATAAGGTATGCTGCAATACCTGGCAAAGTGTTTTGATCAAGCAGAAGCTAGTTTTGATGTTAAACCAAAGACTATTATCAGTCTGGCTAAAGGATCCTAGATTAAGGTTTAGTCATTGATTCTCCAATATGGTGAAGGCCTTAAAAACATTTACATTTATCTAAGTTAGAGTCTTGGGATTCATCTTGGAATGGAACAGCTCCATCAATATTCACACTTGATTAGCCTTTAACTGTCATATTTTTTCTCTTTAAATAAATTCCATTATGCTTCCTGCTATCTATTTCCAGTTCTCTAATCATTTTCTGCCTATTCTATTATAGTCTCACCATTAGGCTCACCTCCATCACTCCAAACCCCTCAAAGCTGACATCTGTAATTGGCACCAAGATCATCAATTTGTTGATTGAATGGATGGATGTGCAAATGAACGTGAGGGTCTAAACTAGGGCAGTAATAGTAGTGCTGGACAGTGAGGTGTAATGGAATATTGCTGAGCTTTAGACATACTTAAGGGTTCAACTTGATGCTAGAGATACAGACAGGATAAAGAGTTTGAAGTAAGAAAGTTGCACAATCTAGTCACATTCTAGAAAGGTATATTAATGTCACATAACTTCATGGGAGAACAGTGTATAGCTGGTTATTCAGTGCTCGATTCAAATTTTGGCTCAATCACAATCTGCATGAACTTGGGCAAGTTATTTCATTTGTCTATCCCAGTTATCTCAGCTATGATATGAGAATAATGATAATTTTAATTATAATAATTATAGTAAATTAAATATAATACATAATTAAATTAATTATATATAAATATAATATAATAAATGTATAAATATGTAAAATATAGATAATATGTTAATTATAATAATTTAGCAATAATTTTAATAATAATAATTTTTCAGGTTTTTTCAGGAGGTTAAATTAGTATATGAAAAGCACTTAGAATAGTAATAAAATAAATTAAGTGCTTAGATACTTTTAAAAAAATCTAGTCACTTAATTCAAGATCAGTGAAAACCAACAAGTGTTATGTTTTTATGTTATATTCAGGGAAATAACCAAAATCTTTTATTATGTAAAAAAAATCAGTAGTGGGTTCCTACACATTTTTAGACAAATAACCTAACCATCAGCAAATGAAGATGGTTTTATCTCTTTTTTACCTAAATTTAAATGACTTATTTTATTTTCAAGGTGCAGTCTCTACAATTCAAGAAAGTATTAAATAAGAATGGTGAGACCTTACACTCTCAGTCTTAACTAGCACAGACAGTAGATTCATTAACATGCTTTAAAGGATTACAAAACCAGGCAAATATGACACAAGCGTTCCTGAAGAGCCAATAGAGTGCAGGACAATGATTCTTGAGAAAAGGAAGAGAAGCCCCACCCCCCAGGAAAGGGACAATTTGAAAGCACCCTATGCTGAATGACCAGTGTGGGGTAGTAAGAAAACATTCTATACATACCCTAGAAATCACATCTAGGATAATAGCAGACCCATGCTTATATAGGCCGAAAGTGGGAAGGTAGGAGTTTGTGAGAAAGAACCAGTGAACCTTTCCAGGTAGTGGGAATAGTCAACATCTTGAGTGATGTTATACAGATTTACACTCTAGAATTCATCAAGCTCTGCATTTAAACTGGGTGCAATCATTTCATAGAGATTATGCATAAAGATTCCACAGCACTTTCTCTTTTCATAGAAAATGGTCATGTTCTCTAGATTTTAATTTCCTTGTTATATGGCCATATCTTAAACTAGGTTCTCTCAAAATTAGACTCTGAGATAGAGATTTGAGGAAAGGGGGTTTATTGGGAAGTACACTCATGATGAATACCTGTGAGACAGTATGGACTGTATGACTTGAGTAAATAACTCAGATGTGAAACAGTACCTTCCCCTTTGAGTAAAGGTCTTTTGGAGTTGTCTCATAATAAGACAAGAGGCTAGGACTTCATATTTCTGTATGAACCAGCTTTAAGGTGTAAGCTATCCATACGCATGGACAATATCTACTGAAAAGCAATTTGGTCAAGACAGTATCCTTAGCTGATAGAAATTCCTAGAGATACATTGTGAGACATCTTGCAAAGGATCCCCATATTGCGAAGGAAGGAGTGTTTAGTCCTGAGGGGATAATTGGTAGCACGCCACAGCGCTCACTAAAGGCCATGTGTAGTATTCTCTGTCTTCACCTCACCCCATTCCTTGTCCACTTGTTCTTTACTAAGATTCCTTCTCTTTTTTCACAGATTTACAGGGGATTTGTTTTTAGTGGACTTCTTAGCAACTGGCTCTTGGATTGACTTATTATTTCTAATATGTTTATTTTTATTTCATTTAAGTCTGTTTTTAATCTTAATTCCTTCTTCCTACTTTCCTTCTTTTTATTTTATTTCATTATTTGTTTTAAATGGACATCCCTTTTTTTCCTCCCAAATGATGACAACTTAGTAGTGGTATTTAAGGCTCCAAAATTTTCTGTATATAGATCTGTGTACCAGAGATTTTGTTACTGCTTCTTTCTTTTTTCTATTTTTTTTTGAGCTTATAATTTTCTTTTAAATTCCTTTTTGTTCCAAGCTTAGATTATCTAGTGGAGCTTTTCAGAATTTCCAAGAAGATTTTTTTGTGATTTATTAACTTTTATTAATCTTATTGGATTAGAAACTATGCCTTCTAAATCTTATTGGATTAGAAACTATGCCTCTATTTTTAACATTAATAGTTTAACTTATGTTCAAATAAGTGATTAATTTTTGTAAATAATTAGTACATAATACAAATAAATTACTCTCATAAAGTGTTGCATTTACATAATGTCCTCAATTATTTTGTTCCATGCATTTAACCTTGAATTCCCCTCTGTCATGTAATAATGCTGCCAAGCCTGCTTTCTGTTTGCATTTTGCCTTTTATATCTCTTTAGCCCACCAAAATTTTCTTACCTTATCAATTTTTTAAGTATAAGTATATAGACATACTTTAGTTTGTTTATTTTACACCATTATTCTCTTGTTTTCCTTTGCTCATTTGATCAAATTGCTATTTATTCTATTTCACCCTTTGTTAATTTGAAAATTCTGTTTTGCACTTCATGATGACTGGCTTCTTTTTCTCTTTCCTTAGAATCATAAATCCTTCGTTTGCATGAGAAATAAAGATTCCAACTCTTTCCTCCACAAGGACACTTTATTCCTTCCCCTTGTTCCACCCAAATGAGTTTATTTCCTCCACTTGAATATATTGGCTTTGTTGAAACTCATTTTTTCTTTTAGTTTTAGATTATTATGTGGTTTTTCCTTATAGAAAGTCAGCTATAACTTCTATTTTAAGACTTTTTTTGCTTAATACTTATTTCCAATCTTTTCTTATTCAGTTCAGCCTAATTTTTAGAAAAAGAATTTAAGAATTGTTCTTTACTCTTGTGCTTCTTCTTCTCATCTCCCTCTACCTTACCTTATTGGTTGTTTTTTTCAATTCACCCTAAAATCCAGTGATCCTTTCAGGTGTTTGTTTTATTACTCCTCTTTGAAACGCCCATCTAAGTTTCATATAATATATCCTTAGGTCTCCTCATTTCCCTTCTGTTTTGTCTCTTTTTTAATCTTGAGCTTTGAAACAATTCTTACGTTTACAAATTTGATCTCAATGGTGACAGTCTCCATCACTTCAACTCTTCAACAAAACTATTTACACAAGAAATCATGGGAGTTTAATTGTTGTTTTGGTGGTGGATGATTTTGTTTATTAATGGGAATGGTGTTGCTCCATGACAACATGTGTATGTGCTGCATTTGAATCTCATCCAATGTTGTATTATTTTTCACTCAAATTGCCATCCACATTTTGTTAGACACATATTCTGCCTGCAGATCTGAGTGGTCTCCTTTTGTGGCTGTGAGCTTCCTAAAATGGCCCTCTCTACAGGAGTTCATTTTATTTTCATTTTTAGTTAATTCAGGCAAATGAATAAAAATGATGAAACTGAAACTAAAACACTTTGCTCTTCCCTGCCTCTCACCGAAAGGACTGGAGTGATCCTATCACTAATTTGGAGGGACCAATACTAAAGAAAATTTTCTAGTAACCTGCTGAGAACTATGCTAGCAGCGCTTGCAAAATACAAAATGGATCCGAGTCTGTTTATACAGAATGGTGAAGAATCTAAAGATAGTGTTAGACAGCAGAGGTGGGAAGACATTACAGAGGACATAGCAGGAGGTAATGCGAGGGTGAATGGCTAAAAGGACGAGATATTGTCCCCTGGGGTAGCCTGAACTATGAGATACTTTCTGGATTACTCTCACTCTTCATCTTCTTTACTTTTATTACCTAAAGTACAGAAAACAGAAGCTAAGTAAAGCTGAATCCCTGGTCCTTGCAACTGATTGTAGGTTACAAGTTTGCATCACTTAGTGGAAGGATGCACACCTGCTATGGTCAGTCTACAGAACAGTCAAGAGAATTCCTGCTCCACTTCACCTGATAAAGGATCATCTTCCCCTTGTGGAGAGAAATGATCAAGTAGAACATAGATTTCCAGGCAACTCTCCATGAAAGAGTATGGGAATGATAACTATAATTTCTATTTCACTAAGGTCAGAAAAGAATGGCTATTCTGAGATATAGAGGCAGGGCTCAGGTGTGCAGATGACATCAGCAAGAGTGATAACTGTCAGCATCCATTGAACTAGTACGCAGTGCAGCATTCATGCAGCTGAATTGTTCAAACACCTTGGAAGGTAGGTGAGGGTTAGGACCCTAAAATTACATCCAAGACCTCACAGTAAATAGATGTAGATCTGGGGTTCTCCCTAAGAACTGTCTGACTCCAACACTCCCACTCTTTCTGGATGATGCATACAGTCTGTCACCAACCAACAATAAACAAATTCCTCACATAAATCAAACATCATAGAAATGTATCTAAGATGTAAACATCAATGGTAAACTCCAAGTTAAAATAGTCAGGTAGGCGCTGCTCTTTCTGTTGGGAAATTTTCCATTCCAAAGGTGAACCACTCTGTTAAAACAACCCAATATTAAAACCCAGGAGTCCCAAAAGATATACCTTGCTCACAGAAATAGCCCTTAGAGAAACAGGAGAGAATAAGAACCAATACAGAAATCCCAGGAAAGACAGGGAAGGAACAATGGTTGAAAGGCTGTCACTAGAGATAAGTGATCGTGTTGTTTCAAGTTCACCCTAGTGAAGTCTCATTGCAATGAGAGAGATTCTATGGGAGTGAACTCTACTCCCTACATCAAATATTTGGACTGTGACTACATCACCCTGAGACAAACAGTGAAGTGCATGAACACCAGGACTTGATGATTAAAACTGAGATTGGAATCAGGCTACACACCTGGAAATTATGTTTCTTAACCTACCAAGCTGTAAATTCTACATCATATGAATATAAATCAAAACACCACCCTATAGAGTTGGAAAAAGTAAATAAAGTGACATTTACAAAAGCAGCTGCCACATAACTGATGTTTAATAAATACCAATTGACACCCAGTACACTTGAACACTATAAGTCATTTCTCCAGAAAATTAGCTTTATAACATTTTGGTGTTAGGGCTGGAGGACAGGGTGAAGGAGATGCTATACTCAGATGGGTAAAAGAGCATAGGTTTTTCTCTCTTCTTTAAATTCACAATAAATGTTGTTTATAAGCTCTGAGACTCCCTGTTACATTAAGAAAAATTTCCTAAGCTTATTTGACCACTAAAATGTTTTTTATGGGATTTTGTGACACTGAGTTACAGAGAATATATTTTAAGAAAAACAATATTTTTAAAGGAGATTTTCATTTTTGTACACTTTGTACAAATGATACAAAATGTCAGAAAGAAATACATTCTTTCATTTATTTATATTACCATTATCAGAGGCACCTAAAAATACCCAGAAATAAATTGTCAGCTCTTGAGACAGGCAGGCAGATCTGATTCTCGTATTACAATGCCACAATTGCCAAGAGATATGATCTGATCTGAGGAAGATTGAAAGCTACCATCAGAAATCATAGAAACGCAACACAGCATTTTTTTAAACTGAAAAAGACACTAAAGTATACATTGTCCTCTCAAGAGACAACGACAGGCAAGTTTCTCATCTACATAGGCCCCAGTTTGCAGTTTGTTCTCACAGTCATCACTCCACTTTTGTAAGAAACACAGCACAGTAAGTGCAGGAAGAAACACTTGGCATAAAAACCAAATACAGCTATTGAAAACTCTGGCTGCCATTCTTTTTTTTTTTTTTTTTTTTTGGCTAAGTCTGTTTCCTTAGTTCCTCAGTTATATGATAGATAGGGTTGAGATTCTGTTGATTGGATAAAATCTTGCATTCAAAATACTATAGTATAGGTAACAGATCTGTATTTAACTGAAGCATCAGAAGATAGCTATGTAATAAACCAAAAGACTATAAAGGTTATCTGCAACAAACCCCTTACTTTACAGATAGTAAAACTGAAGCCCAGAGCAGGAAGTCACATGGCCAAGGTCACTCAGCTCATTAGTTAACAGAGTTGGTATTGAAACTTAGTTCCCTTTCTTTCATTCAGTGTTCTTCCTATTATGTCTCAAATATCAGGTTCATCTTCATTTTTGCTTCACATCAAATGAGCAGAAAATTAAGCTGAAAATAGCAATGGATCTCTAAGTAAATATGAAAGCCTCTTATCTAATATATTCAGGGAAAAGGGAAATTCTGGTTAATCAAAGAATCTGCCTCACGGAAATTAAAAAATTCTCCCCACAAAAGGTCAGGGAGACTTGCTATATACCACGCATAGATTAATGACTTTCAAATCATGTGAAAGCAATACAGTTCACCTTTGAAACTAGGCTGGACATAATTTCCTCTGTCTTTGATGACTTTGGATTTTCACATTGCCTGAAGGCAACCACAATGAATATCAATCATCAGCATGCTGAGGGCATAAACTTAGAGACCCACTCTGAGATTACACTGTGTGTGCAGAGCTGGCTAATAGAGCTCTATGTTAATGGAAATCCACAGCGGAGGAGGTGTTGTGTACAGATTTATGATCAGTTTCCAGAACTCAGTAATTTAGAAGATTTTGTACCTGTATTTTTTCTTATTTAAAAAAGATTATTACTTAATATTTTATCTATTTCAGAATAAAATATCAATCTCATAAACCAGAAAAATAGTGGAGATAGTTCATGGAAGATACACATTTAAAGAAATTTAGAAGTCATCAATTTCCATTTCATCCTTTTAAAGATAAGGAAGTAGAAGTCCAAGAGGTGAAATGACTTAGCTAATTAGAGGCAGAATAGGGGCATAAACTCAAGATTCTCAACTACGTGCCAGACCCTTTGCCTGAATGGAAACAGAATCTCATATTTCATTTTTTACTTTTTACTCAGGAGACCCCAAGGAACACTGCCTGGAATTAAGGATATAACATCTTAGAGAAGACTATGTCTATACTACAGGTGTCATGGAAAGCAAGGATCAGTGTTTGCTACAGAAAATGACAACACTTCCACGTAGTTACCAGTCTTCTATCCCTAAGGATGTCTAATATGCCCCTGGATAAGATCACAGAAATGATACAAGAGCTTCTTCTGATTGACACTATCTAGCTTCCAATTTCCTGCTATTTTTATCACATCTGGGGAGCTTACATCCTGTCACATTCAAGTGTAATACTGTCTTCTAAACCCAAATCACTTTCTGAATTCTCATCTTAGTTGATGCCAAAGCCATATACTTCTGGCCACATAGAGTCTCCAGATATGAGTGCCAAAAAGTCCAGTCACCAGTGTCAGGAGCTAACAGTAGGACCTGAGACCCACCGAAATAGACAAATTCTTAGAAGCAATAGAAAACCTGGACATACCAACTACAAGCAAGGAAGCTGAAATCATAATCCAAAATCTTCCCAAAAAGCCCAAAGTGCAATACTAGATATTTAACAATGGTGAGCTCCATCAAACCTTCAAAGATGAACTAATCCCCATTCTTCTCAAATTCTTCCCAAAAACTGAGAAAGAAAAAATACTACCCAACACATTTTAGGAAGCCAGCACTTCTCTATTACCAAAAGCAGATATGGACATCACAAAAAAAGAAAGATACAGATCAAGCAATATTCCTCATGAACACAGATAAAAATCCTCAATAAAATCTTAGCGAACCATATTTAACAATATATTAAAGGAATCATACACCATGACCCAAAGATATTTATTCTTGGGATCATTCACCACATGCAAATCAATCAATATAATTCATATTAACAAAAGGAGAGCCAACTATCATATAATCATACCAACAGATGCAGAGAAGACATTTGAGAAGATTCAGTCCCTATATATTATAAAATCTCTTAGGAAGATGGGGTCAGAAGAAATATACTTCAACATAATAAACATCTATGACAAAGCTACGACTAACCTCATACTCAATGGTGAGAAACCATAAGCTTCACCTTTAAAACTGGTACAAGACAAGGATGCCATTCTCACCAACATTATTCAATATAGTATTGGAAGTCCTAGCTAGAGCAAAATTATATGATAGATCTCAAATTGGAAGAGAAAATTATCCCTAGTTGAAGATGATATAATTATGTACATACAAAATTTTAAGGATGCCACTAAAAATTACTAGAAACAGTAAACCAATATAGTAAATGGCAAGGTTCAAAAGCAATATACTGAAGTCTGTGGCACTACTATATGCAAATAATGAAGTAGAAGAGAAAGAAATCAAGTAAACAATCCTATTCACGGTAGCCGCAAAAAGTATTTATACCTAGGAATAAACAAAGGAAGCAAAAGACCTATTGCAGTAAAATAAAGTTAATGTATATATGTACACACACTCACATATGAATGACATTGCTAAAATAAACATTAGAAGACACAAAGAAACAGAAGATATCCCATATTCATGAACTGGAAGAATTGATGAAGTAAAAAAAAAAAAAATCATCTTACCCAGAGCAATACTAAATCAATATAATCCCAACCAAAATTTCAAAAGCACTCTTTAAAGAAAAAAACATTACTGAAATGTATATGGAACTACATAAGACACCAAATAGTCAAAGTAACTTTGACAGAAGAGACCTGGAGGTATCACACTCATAGATTTCAAACTATAATACAAGGACATAGTAATCAAAACAGTATATTATATTACAGTAAAAATAAACACAAAAATCAATAAAATAGAATTGGGAGCCCAGAAACAAATTTATATTTATATGAACAGTTAATATATGATTTAAAAAGCCAAGAATATACAATGGAGAAAGAAAAGTCCCTTTGACAAATGGTGTTGTGATAACCGGTCAGTCATATGCAGAAAAACGAAACTAGATCACTAATGCATGGTATAAACAAAAATTAACTCAAGATGGATTAAAGGCACAAAACCATAAAACATATAAGAAAACATAGATAAAATGCTCCATGATATTGGTTTCAGTGATGATTTTGGGGACTTGACACCATAGCAAGGAAAATAAAAGTAAAAATAAATGGGACTACACCAAGCCCAAAAACTTCTATCCTTAAGTTACTACAGTAAGTGTGTGTCCTAATATACCTGTCAAAAAGCCCTATTCTACTGGCCATCATCCCTGCTTAAAACCCTTCAGTATTTCCCATCAAGATAACATACATTTGAAGCAGTATGAACCGGTACACCTAAACCTGTATAGTGTTAATCATCACTAGTTACCTCAACTTAAAAAAAGATAAAATTCTCTTACCATGTTCTCATCCTTCCAGCCATCTCTACTCTTTCTCCCTCTTATACTCTCTCTCTCTCCCTCTCTCTCTCTCTTCTCTTACACACACACACACACACACACACACACAGAGCCAGGAACATCAAACTAGTTATGCCACACTATTATTTCTTATCTCTTTAATGTTAGGTACTCAAAGGATATGAAAACACTAATTAAAAAGGACACCTGTACACGCATGTTTATTGCAGCACTGTTTACAATTGTCAAGCTATGGAAACAACCCAAATGTCCCAAAATTGATAAATGACTAAAAAAATGACTGAAAAAAATGTGGTATATGTACACAATGGAATATTATGCATCAATCAAAGAAGACAAACTTATGTCATTTGCCGCAACATGAATGGAGCTAGAAGGAATCATATTAGCAAAAATAAGCCAGGAAGAATAAGAGAAATATTGGATGGTCTCACTTATATGAATGGTATAGGGAAAACAAACAAATGGCTAAGAAAAATTTAAAACTGCCAACAGAACTAAACCATAGAGCAAGAGAGGGGGAGGAAGAAGAAAACGGGGGAGGCAGAGGGCACAAAAGATTAAGATGGTTAACGGGTGTTAAGGAGATGGGAGAACCTTGGGGTAGACAATGATTTAATATATATATATATTCATATATAAATACATATATATACATATATAATATATATGAGATATATATTATATACATATATAAAATAAATTAATTAAATTTAATTTTAAAAATGTTGGTCATGGGTGATCTCTCAACCCAGAATATCCTTCTTGCCCACCTTCCCCAGGTCACTGACCTGAGTCCTTTCTGGTCATGCTCTAAGGTTCATAAAGTTACCATTTGGGGGAAGCCTTCTCTCTGTCCTCTAGAGCAAACCCACAGAATATGTTAAAAACTGCTCCTCTGATCTTCCAGACTATGCTGAACTTACTTCCCTCATTGCATTTACCACATCAATATATGGTTTCCACTGAAATGTATGTTTTTCCTGCTATATTGTGAGCAGTTTGGCAATGAGATCAAGACTGTCTTATCCTATTTTTATATCCCCAATACCCAATATATTTAATAGTCTCTCAAGCAGTGTTGAGTTAACAAACTTGCAAACTAATTATGAATGACTGTTTCCCATCTTTCCTGTCCTTTCTGGTTAACTTCAAGTTCACAGGGTAATAACTGAATGCTTCATAGCCCTACCCTGGGTGCAGACACATCCACTCTGACCTGGGCTAGGAGCAAGTGTGCAGTCCACAACATCATTTCTGATGGAGAGACACATCCTTTCTTCATACTGAAAATGAAGTGTGTGCTTTCTTTTTCTTTCAGATGCTGAAAGCTACTAATGTAACTAAAACACAAAAAAAGTCAAACAACGAGGACATTGTGTTACAATTGTTTAGCCCTGGCAGCTCACCATCAGGGCCATAATGGCATTCTATCCTCAGAATAATCCAGGGAAGGTATTCAGAGTCCATGTTCCCCATTTCAGTGATTACAAAACCACAGCGCAGAGATATGAGCAAGCACATCAAAGTCTAAAGATTAAAGACCACTCTGTCAAATGCTACCACTCTGTCAGTTAGTCCTCTGCACCATATTGGTTCTATATGTTTTTATTGCAAATAACAATCAAAGCAATCTCATCTCTGAAATGTGATCGTGACTGCATCTTCTGGGAACGAAGAAGAGCCTTGCACGGCTGTGCATCAGCTCTCAGCCCTGTCACCCTCAGTCCACCTTTCCTTCTCCCCAGGAAGGATGAGCACAGCCCTGTTAGGATGCAGTAACATGCTGCCCTGAAACGCCTCCAGTTGCTGCCCCACCTTCTCCCTATCCACCGTTGCTTGGATGCAAGAGAGAAAATTAGTATCCAAATAAGTCTCCTCAGCTGGAAGGCATAATTCTTACAACAGGTCAAATCATGTTCAGTAGACCTCACTATACAAAAATCCTGGAGTTAAAAAGAGATTCTCAGGCTTCAACCAATGTCCATTTATTTCAAAAAACAGCCTTATGTGTTTTTGTACTGGTGTGACAAAATTCCAATTATGTGAATGCATACACACAGATACACGCAGCCCTATTATCTTGAGTTATTTGTGTTGCTATTTCTAGACTTTTTTTTTTGCCACGCTGACTCATGAATCCCCATTACATGTCCGTAAGACAGTCCTACTGTCTCCACTGGTAACCGAAGAAATGAGACAGAGAACCACAGTGATGAGTTTGCACAGAGAGCTGCATACTCATAGTTGTGAAGAGGTGCAGTGTTAAAAAACTTAATCGACATTACTAATGTTGATTGCTTACTTGCCTGAGTTCGTTGGTGTCTTTACCTCCCTTTCCCCTTCTCTGAAATGGAGCTAAAAATGGTCACTTTTACCACAGAGTATGGGTGATTTAGGATCCTGTCTTTGCTTCAGGCAGCTGGCAGAGAAGTGAGTGCATGAAAGAAACACCCAAGCCCCAGTTCCTCTCAACCCAGCTGTATTCACATGGCTTGTGCCCCTCCATAGCAGAGACTAGTTGTATATGGGAGTTCCATTTTCACTGGCAAGGGGCTGGGAGATACCACCCAGCAATTGCCAAGGGAAGAGAAAACTCACCACTGAGTCCTGGAGGAAACTAGCTACCCCTGAGAGACTGCCCATGTAGTTTTATTGTAAGAATTAAATAGGATACTCTGAGTAAAATGCCTAGGACCTAATAAGCATGCAATAAATGCTGATGGCAATAACTACTCTCAGTAGATTCAAGGGTAGAACTCAGGAATCACCTAGTGTTTTCTTTCTTAGTCCTTGGAGTATATTACTGCTTTCACATTCTCTTCAAAGAAAAATAATATCAAACTAAAGGGGAAGATTGAATAACTATAATAATTGAAAATACATATAAAGTGTATTTTTGGATTAGAGTTCTTGTAACCTTTGTGTATATGCCTAGCAGTGGGATTGCTGGATTGAATGGGAGTTCCATTTTCAGTAGTTTCATGGTCCTCCACACAGCTTTCCACAGTGGCTGGACCAGTTTGCATTCCCACCAGCAGTATAAAAGGCAGCAACCCAAATGCCTCCAAATAGATGAATGATACAGAAAACTGTAGCATATGTACATGATGGAATATTATTCATCAATCAAAAAAAAAACATGTCATTCACAGCAACATGGTTGGAGGTAGAAGGAACCATGCTAGCAGAAATAAACCAGAAAGAAAAAGAGAAATACTGGATGGTTTCACTTATATGTATGAGATAAAGGGGGAAAACAAACAAACAAATGCAAGAAAAATGTAAAACTAACTCTCAGCAAAACTGAAGCATAGAGTTAGAGCAAGGGAAGAAGCAGGAGTGGGAGGGGCACAAGACTAAAATGATGGTTCTTGGGTGATAAGGTAGAGGGAGAACCATGGGGTAGATGATATAAAATAAAACAATTTAAAAAATTTAAAAATCAATGTATAACAAAGAAACAATCACATAACTAACACATACTTACTAAATATCTATAATGGGCCAAATACCTTTTAGAAGTTATCACATAGATAAATCAGCATTTTCTGGTAGCGTTTTCTATTATTTCAGTTACAGAGCTGATATAATACAAATACCAGAATTTTTGGAGAAAACACACAATACAGTCATGCCATGAGGAAGGGGAGTGCACGAATATAAAAATTGATTCTTTCTGTGTAGCATTTTTTCAAGAGTATGCCTGAAATCAAGATTCAATGGCAATACTCTTTTCCCAGCAGAAGCAAAATATCATGACATCATGCAAGTCACCCTTGCATAATCACAACATCCTCTCCCCTAATTTTCTATACAGAGCAAGAGTGATCAGCCAGCATTATTTGGTGGGAGGACAAGGTTCTAAGTTAAGGGACAATTGTAAAAATGAGAATGCCTGACAGTGCTGCATCTGCTCACTCTCCTTTGTACTTTAGTCCCAATTTCCCTTTGGATATCGTTGGAATCCGATTTTCCCTCTTCACATTTGATTTACCTGAATACACACATCCATCTGGCAGTTAGGGCACTCCTTAAAACCTTGATACCACTCCATGTTGATCATCTATGGTTTCTCTAATGGCCTGCTTTTCCAATGCATGCCACCCAGATCTTGCTGGAGCTTTTCTTTTCTGGAAAGAAACTTGCCTTTCTTGGAGAGCCAACAAAATGTCTTCAGGAGAGTTGAGGCCATGGTACTTGCCACATCCCTGTCATCTGCCAGCTGTGTGAACCTAGCCAATAATCTCCTTACTTCACAATGTATTGCTATATCTATGAGCCATCTGCATGCATTATACCAAATTTATAGCAAAACTTATATCAAATTTAAATTTAGAAAATAAAATTTAATTTGGAAACTTTATATCATCTGTAATTGGAAATGTATCATTCATCAGAGACACTAAAAGTAAATTTATAGCTACTGACATAATTTTATCTGTGAAGCTCCTAACATAACATCATGTACCAGCACTTCAATATGTACAATACTTGGGGACACCTCTCAGGTGATATTTGAAGTCATCTCTTCTTTGTCTTCCTTTTGTAGATTTAAAATCTTGGTGAATACAATGAGAGTTTAGATGCCTTATAAAGGACTGTAACTGCCATGAGTCTTGTACTGTGGCTGAAGTTGAAGGTAACTGGACTTCTGTCTGGGGCCTTGTCATCCATGTTTTCATCAACATCAAGGTCTTTCTGCAACTGTTTCAAGGTGGCAACTGAGTTGATATTCCTGACATGCTTCTTCATCCGCCACAAAAAGCCTGTGTTGGCATTAAGCCTGCTGGACTCAGGGCGACCCTGCCACTCAACCAAGAGTCTGTCCCTTTTGCACAATGGCATACTGTGCATATGTGCAGGACCCACAGTCTGGATCTGCCTGCTCCTACTTCATTGGTGGCGATGAGAACACACTTCTCAGATCACCCAGTTCAGGAAGTCTGACTGACAAGGATTCCAGCTGCTGAGCTCAGAAGTTCTCAACAGGGCCTGTGCTGAATATATGCCTCACATGGGCCACCCCCACCCCCACCTTCTTCCACTGGGCAGGGACTGAGTATGCAAAGATAAAGTCTGTTAATACAGACCTGTGCTTCCCAGAAACCTCCAGATGTCCACTCGGACCCCAGGTCTTTCCTATGGCCTTGCCCAAACTTCCTCTACTGCATGACATTCTGCCACAATTCTGGCCAAAATTCTCCCCTCTCTTTTCGTCAGGGTTTTACTTGCATGGCAGTCTGATGGTTCTTCCATTCTTATCCAGTTCCTTCACTATTTTCTCTTACCCAGGTGTTATACCTAATAAAACCCTTGCAAATTTAATACCAGTTTGATGTCTGATTCTTGAAGCACCTGACCTTGAGCACACAGCTCCCCTCCTCATTCTTGGTTTCTGTAGGAAACCTTGATCAGCCGAGAGTTTCATATTTTGTTGCCAGCTTATTGAATGAGTTAGACTCTAGAGAAATGAAGTTTATTTTCCTCACCTCAGCACATACGAAAACCTGGCCTAAGGACTCATTTTTCTCTCGATCCTTGCATAGTTTTGCATGTTTTATATCAATTAAAATTAGGCTTTATTAAGAGAAACAGGAACCCCAAATCACTTAAATAAGATAGAGGCTAATTTATATCTCATATACAAAGATCTTTAGGGGTGATTTTGCAACTTCATGTTTTAAGGACCCAGGTTCTTTCTAGCTCACTGCGCCCCTAAATCTAAAGTGTGATGCACCACTACTACATACTCCCTCATCTCCATGACCAGAACAGTTGCTGGAAGTCCTCCTACCACATCTACATTCTAAGGAGTAGCATAAAGGAAAAGGAGAGGAAAGGAATGTTTAGGAGATTTAGTTAAAACCGTTCTAGCCCAGGAGAGACATCATTTGCCTAGGTTCTACTAAGAGGATGTGATAAGAGCTGATATGTACAACTTCCTATTTTGAAGGGACCTACCCTTTGTGCTACACATTAGGGTTGTTCACTTGTAATCCACAGGAGTGTTGTACTTGCTGACTCAGAAGTTAGGTGTGGCCATAGATTAGTTCTGGTAAATAGGTGAAGGGCAGAGTCTAAATGATCTTGCTGAGGCAAGATTTCCAAGATGTCCTTCTCCTACCACAGATGCTGGCAAAGCTATATATGGTGCAGGCCCACCCTCTGGTGTCCCTGAGTAAGAGAAGCACAAAGCAGTGGCCCATGATCAACATGTCACATGAGCAAAAACTAACCCACTGCAATTTTGAAGATTATTTCTAACAAAACATAATATGGTTTAATAATTTCTTCCCCAACCCCTCTCCATTTTCATGTTAGCTGAAATTCAGATAAAGTGTGAGACACTTTGGACCATGTGAACAACATCCTAGTGATACAAGAACAACAAGATAAAAGGAATTTAGGACTCTAAAAAATTTTTGAGTAGAGCCACATATAGTATCTGTGAAAAAGAAATAAACTTTCATTTTGCTGAAAAAAGTTCATAGATGAACTTATGACCTAATTAATAAAAATAATTCATTTCTCCTTTGGCTGGTACTTCCTTTTCAATACGAAAGAAGTCCTAAAACCTCCCTTTTATTACCATTACTTTACACATTTTGTAGTTCTGACCCTATTTTTTTTTTTAAATTTACCAGGACATATGTAAGTGTACTTGCAAATGCCATTGCTCTAAGTGTAGTTCTCAAGAAATGTTAAATAGAATCTTTTAAGAAGTAGCTGGTTTAGAACTCATGTAAGAGAACCAGATGAGGTCAAAAACAATACAGGTGAATCATATAGCACCTTTGCTAAACTAGTGGTCAGGTAATCAGATGTAATTACATTGCATAAAATTAAATTAAGAAACAGTCCATATCTCCAATTAAGCTATACCCCAAATAAAGTCACATAAGTGATACACATTCCCAAAGTGTTTTACCACTTACAATGCCATGTGTAAGACTGTAAATTTTAAAAACAAAATTATAACTCAAACTAAATGAAACAAGAAATGTACTACCTGGCTCCTCTAACTACAACACTAGATATTATTTTTTTTCTAAGCTTGATACAACAACTAAAACAATTACCAGAACCTGGTTTCTCTGTCTTCATTTCCTGGGTTCAGTTTAATGTGTTGGCTTAAATCTCTATGGCACATCAGGAAGAGCTAGATATGTAACTGCTATAACTGCCAATTACAGGAACTCCTAGTTCTATATCCCTTCTCAGGTTGGCTGCCATAAAGCTGCATGTTCCTTTGTTTACTTCTGTTTTGCAACCATCCCAATCTGGGTAGGTTCATCATCCATCAATGGTCTAGCAGCTAAAGAATGTTGAGACCTTGGAATTATCTTCATAGAATTTTTAATAATGAACAGGGGGAAAATAGGCAGCAAAGAAACAGCCACTTGAATTTCTCTCTCAAGCTCTAGTTATCCTTCGCCTTCTCCTGGCACCCTCCTTTCCTTGCTCTCCTCACTCTACCCTAGGGTGCATGGCCCTTGTATCCTCCCCTCCTAGCACCATGTGAGCCCACTCATACATGCATACACCCACTGGGCCCAAGCATGTACAATCATGGGGAGGGTGAAATACCACAGGTGTTAGTCATAGAAGCTATGGAAGAAAAAACCTGACCAACTCATTTACCCTACAATTTCTATTGAGAAAGAGTATGTCACCCAACCACCCAACAAAATTCTGGAGGTAAGTGACTATGCTGGATTAGGTCGTATAACCATCCCTGAGCAGAAATTATGAGTGAGTTACATGCATCATGATTTTGGAGTTGACTTAGCATCCTCTGAAACATCAGAAAGATAGATATCTGTAACTGCTAGTTACAAGAATTATTAGTTCCTTATTCTCCCACATAAGCAACTAAGGTGCACTTCCGTTTCTCTTGTAACTAAACGTGGTCATGTAACTAAGTTGTAGCCAATGTAGCCAACTAAGCTTTGCCATATCCATCTTCCATGAGTATCCACTCTATCTTCTCTCACTTTCAGCTGAAGAGAGCACTCTAGAAACTGACATGGGAGATGGGAAGAATAGGGATCTCTGAATGAGAGCTGGCACACCTCGAAGATATTGCTGGGCTTTTTTGTTCCAGACCATCACAATTAAGACAATACAATAATAAAGTAAATCAACTAAATCATTTGTTTTTCCAGGGCATATAAAAGTTATGTTTATACTACTTTATTGTGAACAGTTCTAACAATCATCAGAGCCATCAGCAAGTCATAATCTCTTTGCTGGTGGAGGATCTTGTCTCAATATTGATGGTCACCAAATGATTATGATAGTGAGTGGGAAAGTTTGTGGTGGTTGTGTCAATTTCGTAAAAATAAGACAACAATGAAATTTGCCACATGAGTTGATTCTTCCTTTCACAACAAGCATGCAAGGCTGTTTGACAGTATTTTACCTATAGTAGATCTTCAAAAATTAGAGGCAATCCTCTCAAGCCCTGTCTTACTTTATCAGCTAAGTCCATGTCATATTTTAAATCCTGTGTTATCATTCCAACAGTTCAAAACTTCTTCACTCAGTATAGATTCAACCTCATGAAACCACATTCTTTGCTCAACTTTCAAAAGAAATCATTTATCCACTAAAGTTCTACTATGAAATTGCAACTATTCACTTACATCTTCTGGCACCACATTTAATTCTAATTCTTTTGATTTTTCTTTCATATCTGCAGTTACTTCCTCCTCTGGAGTCCCAAACCTCTCAGAATCATCTATGAGAGTAGGAATTAACTCCTTTCAAACTCCTGTTTATGCTGATAGTTTGACCTCTTCCCATGAGTCACAAATGTCCTAATGGCATCTAGAACAGTCAATTCTTCCCAGGCTTCAATTTACATTGTCCAAATTCATCAGCTATACCACTATCTATGGCATCTATAGCTAGTGAAGTGTATTTCTTAAATATTAGGACTCAAAAGCCAAAATTACTCCTTGATCTGTGGGCTATAGAATGGATGCTGCATGACAGGCATTATACATGCACATGTCCTTGTACATGTCCATTAGAACTCTTGGGTGACTAGGTGCATTGCATTGAAAAGCAATTTTTGAAAGAAATATTTCTTTCTGAGCAATAGTTCCCAATAGTGTGCTTAAAATAGTAAATCATAGCTAAAAACAGATTGCTATCACTCAAGCTCTGTGTTTCGATTTATAGAACCCAGGCAGAGTACATTGAGTAAATTTTTATAGCCTCTGGGATTTGGGGAATGGCAAGTGAGCATGGCTTTAACATTTAACTCAGCAACTGCATTAGTCCTTAACAAGAGTGTGAGCTTGAAGCTTTGAAGCCTGGTACTCTCTAGCTATGAAATCCTTTGCCAGTATATTGATGTTCCATATACAGTGAAAATCTGTTTGGTGTAGCCTTCTTCATCAATGATCTTAATTACATCTGTTAACTTGCTGCAGCTTATCCATCAGCACTTGCTGCCTCATCTTGCATTTATATGTTATATAGAAGGCTTCTTTCCTTAAACTCCACCCTCTGCTGGCTTCAAACTTCTCTTCAGCTGCTTCCTCATCTCTCCCTGTCTTCACAGAATTGAAGTGAACTAGGAGTTTGCTCTTTGTTAAGCTTTGACTTAAGAAATGTTTTGCTGGGTTTTATCTTCTTTAGAGATCACCAGAATTCTCTCTATACAAGTAATGAAAGTATTTCACCTTCTTATCAATCGTGTCTTCACTAGAGTAGCCCTGTTTGTTTCCTCTAACAACTTTTCCTGTGCATTTACAAGTTGGTTGTTTGGTACAAAAGGTCTAGCTTTTGACCTCCCTCAACTTTTGACATGTCTTTGTCACTAAGTTTAAGCATTTCTAGGTTTTGTTATAAAGTGAGAGGTAGAAGATTATTCTTTTCACTCGAACACTTAGAAACATTTCTAAGTGTTACTAACAGACTTTGCTTTGGTATTGCTGTCTCCCAGTCATAAGAAACAGAGATGGAGGAGACACAGGTGAAAGGCTAGTCACCACAGCAGCCAGAAGTTTTTATATGGACATGACTGATGACACCACCAAATAATTACAATAACACCAAAACTCATCAATGAGATATTACTGCAACAGAGTATTAATAAGAGTCTGAAAGTTTGTGAGAATTATCAAAATGGGATACAGAGACATGAAGTGTTGTAAAAATGGTGCCAACACATTTGTTGTTGTGGCATTGAGGTTTGCACAAATTTTCAATTTGTTAAAAAAAAAAAAAAGCAATATCTGTAAAGCGCAATAAAGACAAAAGACAAATAATAAAATAAGGCATGCTTGGAGTAGAAGCCACCTTCCTAGGAATACCCACATTATGCTATGATATAGTGAGCATTTGCTTTTTGTAACAGCTAAGGCATTGAAAATTTACCATTGATTTATTGCAATAGTCATCATTACTTTGATACAAAACTACAGAGAATGTAGGAGTGACAGCTCCAAGAGCAGGACAAATGGATGTTCGACAGCCCTAAATAAGCAACATCCACTGCAACAAGGGTTTTTAAAATTTGGATTATCTTTAATAAAATGGAAGCAATTATGCTGCCAGAGACATCTCAGTCTATGTCCATTTTCTTTTCTAGAAGAGGAGTGTTGTAATGATTTAGCCACAAACCAAATAAACAAAGCAGCAATTGCCTCTTGTGCTATAATAAGCCTTTACAAACATGCCCTGCATTTGCACATGGCTTCCTTAATAAATGGATGCTATTTTCCTATGTTCACCAGCAGCCATACCAAATAAGAGAGGCAATTTAAATTTGCTCTGCATCTCGGGGAACCACTCTTCAATTCAACTAGCTTTTTCTAAAATGAAAAATGTATTTTTCTCAAATCTTTTCCTCTTTTATTTTAATGTGTAGAAACAAAACAGGCAAAGAAAGTAAAACCAAGAAGCATAGAGAATACAAGAAGAAGCTGTAAACCAGTTCTGAAGTCATTAAGAGAGGCACTCTCTACTTGAAGTTCAAGTCAGTTATTTCCTACCAGAAATGAAGTGAGACTGGTACCAAAATTAAAGCATGAGCAGATTTTTTTTTTAAATGCCTGAAATGGACATGTCAGATGACAGACAAGTATATACTCTGCCTGGAAAGGTCCCATCTCTTCATCTTGATAAAATCTATTTCTTTCAGAGCCCAGCTGAAATGTCACAGCCTTGGGGCAAATCCTCACCTCCATGTATTTATTCCTGCACCTATGATTACCTTTGTAGCCATTACGGTTCTTTAGTAGTGCCTCTTTATATAATAATAAAATTATCTGTGTAATCATTTAGGATCTGTCTTCCTGTCTAGATTGAAAGTTCTGTGGAGGCAAAGATGATGCTGGCTGTTCACCTGGTATTTCCAGACCTAAAACAATGCTGGGCACATTTTAGGGACGCATTTGTACCAGTGGTATTCTGGTGAGTAGTGGGGCTGGCATCAGACTATTTTAAAAGGATAGCATATCACCCACCATGTCCTTAGCCTTGGTAAGCTTTGAAAAGGAACAACAAACCAACCAACCTAGAAACCAAAATATAAAGTGTCTTCTAAATCATAAAGCAATATTTGTTTCTTAAAACACTTGGAAAGAATGTGAAAATTCTTCTCATTGCTCTTTTTTGGGGATAAATTCTATCATATCCCTGCACGTGGATCATCTCTGAAACAGAATTAAGGTGGTATTAACCAACCTGCTAACTCCACTACCACGAAGGCATCCCATACCTCTTTCCCTGGGGAAGGACTGTGACCTAGACATAAACATTGAAGTCAACCTTTATTCAATCAATCAGGCTTTGTCATGTCCGTTACATTGTCCCTACTTCCTTTCCCTGTCAGAGAAAGCTCAAATTTTCTCATTTGTACGATGATCTGAATGCCATACTCCAAAAGCTATGAAAATGGAGTGAGATAATACAGAAAAACAACTTAGCTTTTGGTTTATGAGGGAATAGCCATTTTCTGTTATGTTTTTTTTCTCATGTCCTTTCCTGTCCTAATGTCCCCTCTGCCCATGAGTCCTATTATAGGTTCCTAAGCATGATCCTACTTACCTCCTTATTCAAGTCCACTTCATATTTAGAGTAGAAAAGATCTATTCAATTCAGAGACTTCAGGTGTCAACCATGTTTTATTTCAAGCTAATATGAATTTGTGACAATTTGTATGACCTTATTAATGAAACCAACCTATAAGACACTATTTATTAATTATTCATCTTGCATGAGAATCCTAAGGTTCATAGAGGTTAAATTGCTTGCCCAATATCACAAGACTTGTAGAGCTGGAAGTCAAAGACCAGGAAAATGCCTGATTCCACAACCTTTCAACAGTATCATGTTGCCTTTCCACTTCCTTCTCTAGATGCAGATCTCCTCATCCCAAACAAATTATAAAATATTCAATTGAGAACCTACCTTACTAGATGCCAACTCTAAATCAAAACTGTGTTCCTATAGTGACTGGCATGAAGCAGTTAATTCATAAGTTCTAAGTTCATCATCACCCACCAGGATATTCTAATAATTGATACAAAATCATAGACAGAGAAATATTTCACTAGGTTGCATATACTTTCACTGAAGTCTAAAATTGAAGAATAGTTTCCCTGAAATTAGTACAGGGTCATCCCTTTAACTTAACCTATTAAAAAATATATATTGCATAGAGCCTTCTAGAAAAACTCCCTCTCATTTATCACTTTCACAACTCACAAGACCCAGAACTCCCCATATCATGACTCCTCTATGTATTTAAATTCATGATCCTCATATTAGTTTTTCCAAAATGACATTTTATCATGTAGTATATCACCATTTAGCTTCCCTGTGTCAATATTAATGATGGCATTTGTGTGTTTATTAGGTAAAAATTGGGTTCTGACAATCAAGCAATCAATTCCAGGGCCCACGAGTTCATTCATCAGGACTCCTCAATTGCTTTTTTAATTTCTTCTGTTGACATTGATCCTGTGTGAGGTTATTTATAAAAATCTTTATGAATATAATTTGACTTAATTTTAACAAGTATTACATAGATGTTATCTCCAAGACCATGACCTGAAGTGGTAAAGACTCCTAACAGATAGCAACAAGATTCATTTAAATTTCTCATTTTGTGATTCTTGTTCTCTTTTGAGCTGCACTAAGGGTCAAATAGAAATGAAATGGGAAATGTCTTTCACATTAACTGGATTTTAGTGGTGCTAAATGGGAGCTAAACTGGGAACATTTATGTAGATCTCTCTAAACGACCAGAGAGGTAAAAAACGATAGTCATTTATAGGTATATGAGGAATATTTTATTGTGTTCCTAAAACAACTGTACTGTAAAAGAAGATGTTTTCCTCAATGGGCAAAAAAAAATTATATTAAAATATCAAATTTACATTTTTAAATGGAAAGTAGAAACTTATCTGTGAGCTTCAAGATATGTTCATTTAAAGACTTCAAACTGACCTCCAACAGAATAAATAGTACTTGTTGTATACAGAGTTTAAAAATAGGAAAATGTTATGAATATCTTGCCTTTTCAAATTTTTTCTGAAAAGTCAAAAGATCTAGCAACACCATACCCATACCTCCTTCTGACAATACTTGTTCTTTCTGGAGACAGTCGATGAACACTCTATTACCAGAATTTCCTCTCCCATTTCTGTCCTCTAGCTGGTCTCTTCTTTCTCTTACAATACTTGTCTGATTCTTGAAAGCTCTGAAGTTGTCCTGATCTATTATTGTTTTTCAATCTCATTTTATAGATAAGGAATCTGAAAATCAGAGGGATTAAATAATATACTCACTCACCTAGAACAAAACTAGGTATCATTCTCCTAACCCATTCCATATTACCTATTTTTCTAATACAAATATTCCTCTGAACAATATATACTGGATATATGGATACACATTTTATTTTATACCTCATGGAGTGTAATGAAAAGGTAAATATCATTGTGCTTTTGCTCTTGTCAAAGATGATTATAATAATGAGGCCCTAATTTACTGATTCTAACAGAATGCTTTAGCGCCTATTGATCTGTCAATGAGAAATACTAGTTGAGTATTGCACAGAATGATAAGATGAGACACCATACGACACTGATTTCCATCTGATATCTGCTGTAGTGATTCTGCAATCCTTTAAATGCCAGAACTGCTATGCCCAGGAAATAGTACACAGTCTTAGAAAAGGCTGACAATCAAAAGGCTAAGTAACATCTCTTGCAGCAGACAGGTGAAAGGACCAACTAATACTTATCACCTGGTATTCATGTCCATCAGAAATTTTCTTCCCCTAGAGTGAGGCCTGAATTTAATGACTCACATCTAATGAATATATGCTGGCAGAAGTAATAATATGGTTCTTCCAAAAATTAGGTTGGAAAAGGCATGACATTTGTCTTGGGATGCTCTCACTTGTGCTCTTGGTTAGATAACAAACTGTCATTCATGAAGGAACCATGTAAAAACAGTCATGTGGTGAAAAATCAATGCTCTCCAACAATATCCAAGTGTCCTACAAGCAGAAACCCCTCCTGCTCTACTCTAGAAGAGACCACAACCTCAATCAACACCTTGACTGTAACCTCATGAGAAACATTAAACTGGAAGCATCCAAATAAGGCATTCCCAGATTTATGACACACAGAAACTGTGGAATAATAAATGCTTGCTGTTTTAAGGCATTACATTTGATGTAACTTGTTATATAGCAATAGTCAAATAATATAGACTACTGAATCATATAAAATAATCAAAGATTCCTAAGTTTCCCATTTGTGATTTTTAGGTGAGTGTGAATAGTGTATTTATGTATGTACACTGACATATATATGGTACATATTATGTGTTTATATAGTTGGGGGACTATATACATACATATATACATGCATATCAGCAATAAGTTTTTGAGAAGTGTGAAAAAACACTTATAAGTGAAAGAAAACTTGAAATCAGGTTTGGCCTTTTATTAGCTAGATGATCTTGAAACAACGCTCAACCTTAAATTACTCATCTGAAAACTAGGGCTGGTATTGTCATTGCATTTTATAAGTGAGTCTGTTTTTCTGTTCAGTCATATTCTATTGTAGTTACTAGTGTCATTGTCAATTTCAACTCTGAGATCAGATCAGTTCTAGTGGGTTCAAAGCAGCTACCAGCTAGAATGTCACTCATGCATGCTAAATGATGGTTTCTTGGTGGGCTCTACCAACCCAATTTAAATTAGATTCATCTTCCCTAAGGGGTTTACCCAAAGCCTCAGTCTTCCATGAGCATGGGACCATCTTTGCAACTCCAATGGGGCTGGTAGCCAAGAACACAAATGCTCTACTATTGTTCTTTCATAACTTCCAGTTCCACGTCTTCAATCATTGGTTACTTTGCAAGAGCCCATGAAGTTACTTTTATAGCCAGAGTAGCTGATACAGGAAATGAGTCTTGAGTAACCATTATACCTACAGATTTTCTATAAAATGTTGGTGTTTTTCATTGTTTATGAAAATCTGATGGACTCATCTGTGAAATGGTATATAGACACTTTCTTTTAAAAGATGATATGTGATAGAATTTCAAATGACATGTAATGTTTAAGGGGACAATGAGTAGCTGAATTTTTGATCAAGAAGTGTTTATAAGTTTAAGATGAATAGAAGAAAACTACTTATTTTTAGCCAAAGTTCAAGATTTTATCCTACATATTATGACTTTTCTCTGTATTTTCAAAATTAACATCCTTGGCTTACTCATTCCCTAAAGGCAAAAGGAATTTTCACAGAGCAGCTTGCTCAGATTTATTTATAGATTAAAAAACTTGTTATCCAAGGTCGATGATAGCTTTGTCCAAGAGTCCCAAGTGTTTGTGTAGGAAGCTGTGATGATTTTTCTATGTCATTAAACCAAAATATGATACCCCCAAAATTATTCACAATATGATGAAAAAAAATTAGACTCTATAAAAACTTCTTTATTCACCAACTTTTATTAAACATGTTTCTGTAACAGGGAGAACAATAAATGAAAAAAGATAATAGAGACAGCAGCCTCCATGCCGAAGCCCAGCTTGCGGGCTTCGCCGCACGGCGACGGGTTCTCACCGGCGACAGGGAACCAGAGGTCCCTCGACCACCGCACCAGCAGCTGACTGAGGGCTCCACGGAGGTCAGGTGAGGTCCCTTCCCTGACTGCCCCCCTCAGGCGGCATCGGGTCGCACCCGGTTGCAAGGAAACGGTCCTGAAACAAAGGCGCAGGTCTGCATTTTGCAACCGAAAGAAGCCTTCTAGGCCAGGCTAAAGCAGTACCGAGTGTGTTTGAACTGGGGGAGCCTGGCGAACGGCCCT
>PVHY01000539.1:0-38855 GCA_004024945.1 Uropsilus gracilis
AAAGAAAGAAAGAAATACTTCAAGTTGGTGAATATGGGAAAAAAGAGTGCTCATTCACCAACAAGGGAAGTCAATTTAGCTTCAATAGATCTAGGTATGCCTCTGCATTCTAATTTGTTAATTCTACTTCCTACTATTGTCCTTTAGACAAATAGTCTTCCATGCCTATGAGAACATGTACATTGAATTTCACAGTAGCAAAATTTCTAACAGTGGAATACTGGAAACAAGCTAAACATTCAACAATTCGAAAATGAAAAAAAAATAGGGGATGTTTAACAACTAGTAGAAAGAGTAAGGATATTTCAGAGACAAGACAAAATTATATCCATGATCTACAAACAAATTAAAAAAAAAGTTTACCAAAATATGATCTGATTTCCCATCAAAAATAAACAGAACAAACAGTCACTTTGCATAAAGAGAACAAATGCCCTAAAGCATACACCACACTTTGAAATTGTGGTCACTTCTGGTAACTGTTATAACAGAGAAATGAGAACCTGAGCATTTTATGTGAATTCATTTCTATCTTGCTTGATTTTTTTTTCCAATAAGCTAATACAAATGCTATTGTAAAACATAGTTTGAAAAAATTTCCTATCCCATTCCTTACATTGCAGTTTCTTGAACACAGTAAGAAGGCATTGAAAGCACTGATAGTCTCATTAACATGGCCTTTTGAAAACTGATGAATTCATAAAAGCTGCTGAAGATAATAACAGTAGCAGGGCAGAGAAGATTTAAGAATGTATTAAACCTGGACATCCCTGCTTATTTGCTTCAATTTTGCCAATCCTAGCAGGCAATCTTTCCAGTCTACTGAAAAAGAAGCAGCACCCATATATCTTCAGTTCAATGTCTAAACTCTTCTGTCTAAAAGCTGTTTGAGAGATGGAGAAGCTAGCCTGGAGGCAGGCACACTCACAAGCGGTGGTTCAATTAAATCTGCTTCCCCGCACCATCCACTCTAAATAGAGCAATCCCACAGAGTTGGAAGAGACCAAAGCAAAGCAGGACTAGACAGAACTCAAGTTCTTTTTTGTCAGTTCCCTCTGGAACCTGGAGAGCTCTTGACACAGGGATAGAAGATCCCTATCCAGGGCACTTGGCAGTCAAAGAGGCTGTCCAGTTATGAAGTGTGCCTAATTTTCCACCTTTCTTCCTCTATAGGTTGAGGCCAGTTATCTTGTATTCCAGATCAAACCTTTGAAAGATAAAGAATTGGAATATCCCCTCTCTGTGATGGTAAAGACTCTTCTCTCACCAAGAACCACTTTCAGAGTGTTGAATTAATTAAATGCCTACTCTTTAAGGGTTAACTTAAGTATGATTTATTATTAGACCATTATTAAACAATAAAAGAAGGCATCAACTTCACTCTCTCTACTCCACTGCTTTAATCTACCAATATGATTGGAGGATTAATACAACCAAGATACAAATTCTTCCCAAACTACTATTTTCATTGACACAATCCGTAAATATCTCAGCAGGATTTTTTTAGTAGAAATTAACAAATTGATACTAAATTTTTGAATGGAAAGGTAAAGGAACTTAAATATCTAAAACAATTCTTAAAAAGAGTAACAAAGTGGCAAGGCAATTACCAGGAAAAACAAAAGTCTTTTCAACTAATGTGCTGAAACAAACATCCATATAAAAAAAAAAGATCTCTGCTGGGCATGGTAGCATGTACCTGTAATACAAGCGCCGGGAGGCAAGAGGCCAGGGATCACTTGAATTCACAGATTTGAAACTACTCTGGGCAACACAGAGAGACCTAGTTTTGAAAAAGTGGCCGGGTGCGGTGGCAGGCGCCTGTAATCCCAGCTACCTGGGAGGCTGCGGCTGGGGGTCGCTTGAGTCCGTGGGATCAGGACTACCCTGGGCAACATAGCAAGAACTAGTCTCAAAATAAATAAAAATAAATTAAATAAAAAAAGATCTCCACTAATATCTCACACTACATACAAAACATTAACTCAGAATGAATCACAGATCTAAACACATATCTAAAATTATAAAATTTCTAAAAGAAAACAGAAATCCTATTTCTGGATTGGAAAAAGGATATTCATCAAAATGAAGAATCCTTGGGTTGGGAAAAGCAGGCAAAAAGATCAAATGTATGGGGAAAGGTAAAAATGAACTTTTAGTGGTGAACTAAATAAATATTGATTTATAACAAACCTGAAACTTCTAAATGCTATATCATTTGCATGATATTATTTCAATTAAAAAAATCATTAAAAAATTAAGAACCTTTGTTCTTTAAGAGACACTTTTAAAGTATAAAAAGAAAAAGTACAGATTAGGAATAAATCATATGCCAAAATTAGACCTTATATGAAAAATAAATAAAATACAACTCAGTAAGAAAACAATTAATTTTCTTATGATATGCAAACATATGAACAGATTTTATTTTTATTAGATATCAGAGTAACAAATAATCACATGAGTAGATGCTCATCATCGTTTGTCATTAGGAAAATGCAAGTGAAATCCACAATGATGTATCCACTACACACCTATTAGAATAGCTAAAGTCTTAAAAACCTGACAGTGTTTTTTGTTTGTTTGTTTTTAATTTAATTTTATTTTATTTTGAGACTAGGTCTCCCTACTTTTGTCCATGGACCCGCAGGCTCACGTTGTCCGGGGTACCACGGTCTCAAGCAATCCCCAGCCTCAGCTTTCCAGGTAGCTGGGATTACAGGCATGCACCACCACACCCAGCTATTTTTTGGGACTAGGTCTTGCTGTGTTGCCCAGAGTGATCCCTAGCCCCAGTCGCTTCATAGGCTGAAGCTTACAGGCACGAGCCACCGTGCCCAGCTCTAAACCTGACAGTGTTAAGTGCAGAAGAAGATACACAGCAAGTCTAAGTCTGAAAATAGTGAGGTAGCTTCTTATAAAGTTAAGCATGTATTTACCTAGGAATCAGCAATCCCATTCCTAGTGTCTACCCAAGAGAAATGAAACCTATTTCCACACAAAAACTTGTAAGCAAATGTTTGTAGTAGCTATACAACTATAAATGACCCAAATGTTCCTTACTAACAGAATGGGTGAAGTGTCGTACAGTCATATAAATGGAATACAACTCAGCAATGAAAAGGGAAAAATTACTGATACATGCAACCACACAGATGAATCACAAATGAATTATGCTAAGTTCATTATTGGCACAGATGCTAGTGGCATAGATGCTAGTTGCATAGATGCAAAAGAGGCCAGATGCTAAAAGGAACATACTCTATGACTCCATTTACACAATATTCTGGATAAGGCAAAATTATCTGGACAGACATTAGAATAGTGGTTGCCAGGGGTAATGGAGGAGGGGTGTGGGACTGACTACAAAGGAATGCAGGAGAACTTTTTGGTGTGATGGAACTGTTCTGTATCCTGATTGTGGTGGCTATTAAACAAGCTTGTCAAAACTTGATGAATTTTACTGTACATAAAATGTAACTTTTTAAAAAACTCCCTATGAGAAACATAATAAATGAAAGAATTATTATGAAAATATCCACAAAGTTTCTGCATGCTAGAAGAAAACCCTTTTTTAAAAGGCATTTAAAAATTAAGATCTACAAAGTCACATATATATGCACACATTGTCTGGGCCACCCTTACCCTGTGACAGGTCCAGCAAAGGTACTTTGAAAGAAAACACTCTGTCCCCCATTCTTACCTGGACTGAGCACTGTCCTGGGATTGAAAGAAAGCACTAATAATACCCATAAGGGACCTAGTAGCTGCAAACCAGAGAGACTGTGAGAGGCCACAGGAGTTTCTTCAGATTCCAGGAGGAACTGCCTTGCCCCTCTTGATCTTCCTTAGGAGAACAGTGTAAGTAATTGGTAAACTCCTTCCCCAACAGTGCATACTCACTATCTGGCTGGGTCTCAGTCCTGCAGCATTTACTCCCTCACAGAGGAAACTGAATTTTGCAGAGGTAATGAAAGTAGGCCAAGGCAACAGAGCACTCTAGTTATCCGGTGGCAGCCAATCACCAGCCCCTCCAGAGGAGTGCATCCTTCTGAGGTCAGGACTCAAAGCAGAGCCTGTGCTGTCAGCCTGAACCCAAGGGACTGACTTGTTGGACTTGTTTTTCCACAGCATTTTCTGCTACTATACCAGCTGTCTCTCCAGTTCCAGTCCTCATCTAGTCTGACCTAACCTTTCCCTTGCTTCAGGAGTCAAAAAGGTGTCACTCCACCTCCAGCCCAGTATGTTGAGAATGAAAGGCCATAATATACTCACCACCCCAGACTGCCATGAGCCTCAACTTCCCCATCCCAAGGAACATTTTAATTTCTTCCTACCTGGATCACAAACTTTGAAAATCCTTTTGAAGTTATTTTTGCTGGGGAAGGTTAGGAAAGGGGAGGTACCTTTTGTTTTCCCATCCACTGACACCAGCTTCTTTGTTTCTGCTGTTAACAATAGCTCATAAGGGTGTTCATCCTCTTCCCTGGCTGTACTTCCCTGAATCCGGGGTCTCATGGCCAAGACCTAGGGGAGAAAAACACCACAATACTTCTGGTATAGGAGGTTAACACCAAAAGAAGTTAGGTTAAACAAACTAATATAACTGACTCCTTTTTCATTTCAGAAGAAGAGGGGAGGGGAAAAGAAAGGAAAGAACTCAAGGGCTGCACAAAATCACATTGCTTTTCTGGATCAGCACCTGTACCCTGAAATCTCAATGACCTTTGATTAAGACAATCTCCTTTTCTTATCTCTTTTTAGCCTCCAAGAAACTATAAACAAAATTCAAGATGCTCCATTCCTTTGCCCATCCCACCTCCACAGTGCTTGGTATGGTCTCTTTTCTGAGGATAATGCCTCCTGAGTACTTTTCAGCCAGAGCACATCACCAAGGCCTTCTTTCTACAGGCTCTTTTCCTGATATGCACACACCACGTTCTTCTCAAGAAGAAACCCAAATGACTTCTGATTGACCCTGAGTGACTGACACATGCCAGAAATAAGTGCTTGGGAAGGTCATCTGCTTTTGTGTCCTCACTTCATGGGGCCCCAGGGTTATAGGGCAGCATTTCCTCAAAGCCAGTTTCCTGTCATATTTGAGATAATACAGTTTTAAATCAATCTCACCAATCTTTGTTCTGGAAAGAGTCAAATTAGGAAATGTGAGTTTCAGTGAAGAAGCAGCAGATAACCAGAGTCTTCACCTGCCGAGTGGCTTCAGTCAGCTCACAATCTGGCAGTCCCAGCTAATATTAGTACCAGCATAGGCAAGCTTCTCCTAGAATCAAGTCTGAAACCCCACAATTAATGCTGTGGTCATAATGAAAATGATAATGGGAATCCTTTCTCTAGAGGATTATTCTGGTTCATTTGACCTACCAATCCAATCACAAAATCGCTTCTTGAGTAGCTTGGCTAGGGTAAGTAGTGTCTTCTACACAAGCTATAAGGGGAATTCCCACTCCCACAGAACTGTGGTAGCCTATAACCATGATTCTTTGGCACAAACAGAAAGCTCCTCCTTCACTGACATGTCCCACAGCTAACTGGAAACAATCAGGGTTGTGATCCAATAGGGTTTTGCATCTTGGAGGCACAGCGCACTGTGTTGCAGCCTAATGAGACAACGAGGCTGCTCAACAAAACAGGAGCCTGCAGCTCCTGTTTGTTAACAAGGCTGCCAATTCAAAGACAAAATGATAGCCTCCTTCCCAAATTCTGCGAAGCACAGCAGGAACCTCCACTTACTGAAAGCCACCTGGAAGCTAACAACTATTTCATTAAAGTGAGCCATTCACTTGTATTTCTTATTCCTTTGCCTCTTCACAGGGAACACAATTAAGGGAACAAAGAGAGACCATTAAGTAGTTCACACAGTGTCAACTTAATACCACAGGCTTTTCAAATGGAATTTTTGTTCCATGGTTTACACACCCATAGCTATCACTTTAGGCAGAGCCCTGGAAATCTGACTCTCTGAGTGCTGGCACACAGCAAGAGCTCTCAGACAGCCCCAGGCATGCTTCTCTGAGGTATTAGACAGCCTGGATGCCAGGCTTATAATATCCTTCCTTCTCAAGCAGGACAGGGCTGATGACTTCCGTCTGGAAAATCAGACCCACTGGACGTGCATGCACTCCACATCTGGCTCTCATGCAGACAACCGGAAGCAGAGAACCAGCAGATGTCAGAGTTGGAAGAGCTGTGAACCACCACCATCCAGTGAGCAAGCACCTGATTTCAGTCCTTTCATTCTGTGTATGACAAAAGTCAGTTCCCAGAGAGGTTTGGGGTCTCGACCAAAGCAACAGAGAAAGCTTCCAACAGAGCTAGGGCCACAAAATTCACTCTCTCCTACTCTGGACCAAATTGGGTTCATTTTCCTGTTAAGTATGGTTTCTTCAGTGCATTTGGAACTCCCCTCGCTCCCGCCCTTCGATGTCTGATGAGAGTTCTTTGCTCATATCCAGACAACTTGGAGAAAGATCATTTCTTCTTGACAGCCCCTTCCAGCTTTGAGACTAAAATCTGACAGTAAAGAAATAAACTACTTTCTTTAAAGCCTTCCTAAGCTTCCACTCAAGAAGTCCCGTGTCACAGTGAATGTGGCAATAACTGATTTTCAACAGAAAGAGTTTGTTCTTTACTAAATTATTCCTTCATCTTTTCCCCCTTGCTTCTAGGGCTGACAATAAATCAAAGCCAGAAGAAAAACATTATCTGCTTGATGGAAAGCAACATCTCTGCTGCAGAGAAAAGCTGCTACCATCTAGCCCCCCTCTGACCAGTGGATGGCCAGTCAGGGTGGGAGTGCTGTCCGCACAGAGGCATGAACTCCAGCGCCCCTGGGTAGTCAGGCCTGTGCTGCCACTCTACATGGTAGGCAAAAACCCCTAAATAGTGTGTGCAAGTGTGCTAGGCATGGTGGTGTGCCTGTAATCCAAGCACTGGGAGGCAAGAGACCAGGGATCACTTGAGTTCACAGATTTGAGACTACTCCAGGCAACATAGCGAGACCTGGTCTTGAAAAAGCAGCCAGGTGCGGTGGCAGGCGCCTATAATTCCAGCTACCTGGAAGGCTTAGGCTGCAGGATTGGGACTACCCCGGGCAACATAGGTAGACCTAGTCTCCAAAAAAATAAATAAATAAACAAACAAATAAATAAATAGTGTGTGCAAGTGCATGTGCACATCTGTGTATTTAATTTTTAAACCTAGTTTTAAAATCTGGTTCCTTAATTTTTAAATCCAGTTTCAGGATCTGGTTGTTACTCTGTTGTTCAGGAATCAGATATAGTCAGTTTCCTATAAGGTTTCCACAAGTCATGTGACAAAGACAAGTCTCAGAAATAGGACACAAACACTGGGACCAGTTGCTGCCAAATACAAAAGTTTCAGCTTGGATAAAGCCAGTGCCTCCTAGAGTATCAAGTTTAGGGTATTAAAGTCTTGAGAATATAATGAATAAAGATGGTGAAGACTATAGAGTACTCCCCCCCCAAAATAAGACTACTTTTAAAGAAGACTGATAGATCTGATAAGACTACTGCACACAAACAGAATCTACCTTCATGTTTAAAATGATAATGACCAAGATCACCCCTCTTTGCTCACTCTTTCTATATATATGTGTGTGTGTGTAAAATCATCACCACTATGGTGGTCGAACTGACCCAGAATTCCAGGCTGTTCAGAAGCAAGTCTCAGAAGATGTATCTCAAAGACCGGCATCCAGGAAAACAACATGGAAGCTTCTTCGAAGCCCTACCTTCTCATACTGTGTTTTTGCCAAAGTGTTTGATCCAGAATGCTTTGGGAGAAGGGAAGACCCAGTTATCCAATATTTCTTGAAGAGCCATACTCTTATTCTTGGGCACTGGCAATTTTAATCTAAGGCCTTGTTAAAGAGGTGGCACACACATTTACAGAGCTCCAGTCAAGGTAAAGTATACTTCCTATTACTAGATTTCTCCTTGTAAAAAATGAGTAAAGAAGCAAACCTCTACATAAAAAACATGTAAGGATTTACTACATGCATTTATATCCACTGGCAAAGAGTTATTACTCTAGAGACTGTAATTCTACAGATTCCTTAGTAGAGACATGATAAGCAATTTGTAATTAAGGGACAGAGAGAAATAAAAGGACAGAATTTGTATCTAGCACAGAAATGTTTCCCTATCTCCAACACCTACCTTCACATTTTCAAAAAGGGTTTTCTTATACTTATTCATTTTGGTAAGCTAAAACCATCTGTCTGGTTCTATGTGTTGATGCTAAATAAAAGAACCTGTCTCGCAGGTTATTTCCTGGTAATACTGTAATGAGACTTAATTGGCTAGTTTTTAATAGTTGATTTATCAACTAGAGAACAATAGGATAGTCAATGAGTCACAAAATACTGAAATTAAGCAATATTTTGAATACTCAATAAACATGTAAAGAAGCATTCTGAAAATGAAAGATAAGGAAAATATGGTTTTCTTCATGTCCTTAAATGAGCAGATTGAACTACTGAACTAGACAAGCTTTTTTTTTTTTTTTTTTGAGACTAGGTCTTGTTATGTTGCCCAGGGTAGTTTAGATCTCGCAGAATCAAGCGATCTCCTGTCTCAGGAGGCACATGCCATCACGCCCACATATATATATATATATATATATATATAGGTCTCGCTATGTTGCCCAGGTAGTCTTGAACTCATGGACTCAAGTGATTCCTAGCCTGAGTCTCCCAGGCTGGTGGATTACAGGTGTGTGCCACCACGCCTGGCCAAGGACACCATTCTTTTTTTTTTTTTTTTTTTAAAAAGGGCAGACTATTCTTTTTTACCTTCCCAACCAATGACTCCTGTTTCTTTTCCAGTAGACTGTAATTCTTTATGTGAAATGAAGAGAGAAAAAGCAAAGACAGAGACAAGCTGTTAGGGCAGAACCACCAAAGCTTGCTTAGCAGAATCTAATGAACAGTGATGAGTAGATACTTTACATTTTGTATTATAAAATAATACAGGTAGAAAAGCAAATTTTGAGACTGTTTAGCCTACTAGAGTCTGGAGAAAATGCAATGTTTTACTTTCCATGTGGCAAGGTCTGGCCTCTTAGACAGCTATGTTAAAATTCTTCGCTTAGTACTTCTAAGCAAGTTTGTTACAGATCACTGACCCATAAATACAAATTTATCCACAGAGGTAATAAGAAAATATGAGAGCAAAGTCTTTTAAGCACATATTGATACACAACCCAAAAAATCATATTTTATTGATGGGAATAAACTCTCAACCCTCTACCTCAGAAGCTGTCAAGGGAAAATGCTTCATATCTATGCGCTCTTCCTCCTCTTCATCGGGTGGTGGCTTGGCTGGAGGTGGTGGCCGCTCCCTCTATAGAAGAGGAAAAAAGTTTTTGACAATCTCATTCTTCAAGTATCTTTTTGTTCAGTCTAAGCCCTTAAAAATGGAAAATGATAATGTGAAAAACTAAACTCCAGATTTAAAGTCTCTGACAGATGGGAGGCCCTGTATATATCTGCACGAAAGCACGCACAGATACACACACATACATGCACACACACACACACACACACACACCTATTAGCATGCTCTCTGGTTTATCTATGTAGCAGAGATTATAAATACCTCTTTCAGATTTTTGAACACAGTGAGAAATATCAGTACTGAAAACACATTAACTGCTTTGTCAGAAATTGTCCATCACACTAGCATGGAAAACCAGTACAGGAAAACCAGTGATTCAACTTTCAGCCTACCCTAAAAAAGGAAAACACTAAATCCAAAGAGTTAACTTGTCAAAGAATTCTAATAAGCTGGCTATTAAGGAAATAATGAGGAAAGTAATCAAGGACAAAAAAAGTCAGTTCTTACTCAGACTTTAATGTTCTGATATGTTTTATCCCTTCTTTTTAGCAGAAGTTCAGATTTAGTCTCCTACCCTTGGTCACTTCCTTCAATGATTACTATATCATGTAATCAATGTAATCAATGATTACTATATCATTAGCACAAGAAAACCCTATTTCATCTAAACCATTAAAAAAGAATATTTGCCAGTTATTTGTCTTAGAGCAGAAATTAGTAAGCATTTTCTTAAAGGGCCACAGAGTCAACACTTTAGATTTCTCAGTCAATTATGCCACTAGAGAACAAAAGCAGCCCCAGAAAATATGGACATGAATGAGTGTAGCTTTGTTCCAACCAAATTTTATTTACAAAAACAGGCACCTGATGATGGATCATAGTTTGCCAGTTCCTGCTCCAGAGGAAGAGACTCACTGAAGAGGTGGAAACACTAGATCATTTGGTAGACAGTTTCAGGACTATACAGACTATTCACACTTAATAAGCAAAGTTCCTGTAGGGAAAAAGTGGGGTCCTTGCACACAAATTGGCTTGCAGACTCACTCCCTGGCTGAGAGGTTAGTTCACTATGTTGGGTTCGCTATGTTGCTGGAACAGAAGAGATTAAAAATTATGTGCCACTCCTGGAGAAATCTACAAGCAAAGATGTTTCTGGTTTTTTAGGAGCTCCTAGGGTTAGCAGTTGCATCCAGGATCTCTCTATTGTGTTTCACTGCTTGGTATCTTGTATCTTGGTATTGGCCATCCCCAGTTTCCCTGGAACCAGATGTATGTCCAATGGCAACAATTTCAAGATGGCCTGGAGGTTCAAACCAATTCTATTCAGCTCTGATTTCCCACTGAGTCCCACCTCCCCACTCTTCTTTCCTCCAGAAGTATAGAAACAAGACTGGTCCCAACCTTGAAAGGAAGGGAAGAGTGAAGGTAATAGGTTCACAACCACCAGATTTCTAGCCTTGATACACCAACAGCAGAGACAAACAAATGAAATACAAAAACAAAAAACAAAAAACCACAGCAGAAGGAACCCATCTTAGAAATCTTCCCAAAGTTAAAAGCCCAGAAAGAACACTGTGAAAGACTTTTGTGGACTAAGTCATCATCAGAAACACCAGATGGAAACAGAAGTACCCAGAAGTCTCTTTGTTTTAATGTAGAAATGTTCACCCAGGGGCCTGGAACCAAAGAACTAGTCCATAGAGATTGTGTATCAAGATGCTAATCCAAGGGCCAGGAAGGTAACACAACCACACATAAACAAGTGAAAATGGCAAAGCATGTACCCTAAGATGTAAGTTTCTATCTAGCAGCTCCATAAGACATTATGATCCTAAACTGGAATGGAACAAAGAGAATTATGCAAATCCGCGGCTCAGCCCCACAGAAACTCGGTTATTCAAGCTTACTTGGGTTGCCCTGTGTTCCTCTTGCAAAGCCTCCAGCTCCCTCTAATGGGCATCACCTGTAAGTACCACCGCAAGCAAAGCCCCACCACACAGATGGAGCTCAATTTCATTTATTCCAAACAGTGAAAGAAGAGGGAAAAGCCATCCATATCTACAGAAGTACATGCAGCAGAGCTCGGTGTAGGTACATGGTGGACTGGTTGGGCCTTTCTAAAATCTATACTGATATGCTGGGACTATTCCAGGGTGAGGCAAGAAGCCTCAACAAAAAGAACACTAGGGAACATCAGACCATTCCCAGGAACTGAAGCCCAAGGATTACCTAGCAGCCAAAACACTATGAAAATGGCTGTAGACCAACTTCAGACAGAAAGGGGAATGTCTGCCTCACTAAGAGGAAGATGCAGTATATACCTGGAAATATACTGCCAGTTTGGAGTATCACTGGGGTCCATTAGGGCAATGGCCAGTTTAATAAAAGTGCAGTGCTCAAATCTCAAATTATGAATACAGAGAGGCATACAGTGGCTCAGGCTCAGGTTCATAGTAAAAATATTAAGGGGAAAAAAGGGGTAAGGAGTTTTGGGGACAATGTATGAGACTGGAAGAAGCAAATACTAGATGGGAAGGTGAGAAGGGAAAATTCAGGGCTGTCCTCACTGTATTATTCCAATGGCAAGAGTGGTTCTAGCTTGCAGAATAGAAATATCACTTACTAATACACAGTGTCTGATTAAGCCTCACAGCAGCCCTGCTGAATACAAAGGCTGTCCCAGTCTGGCGGGATAATTCTTTGAGGGCAAACAAATGGAAGGTGAGTGTGTATTTGTGGCACATAGGACTTATTTCACTGACATCTTTAACCACAGGAACTGCGCTCCAGAGAGAAAACGAGGAAGAGAGATGTGGTCCTAAGGCTCAATAGACTAAAACCCTTTCTTTGGTTCTAAGAGCAGAAAGTAATAGAAAGATGCAAATAGGTTATACTGAAATGTGAAAAACTAGAATTCTACCTCAAGGCCACCTGTACAGTTTTCCCACACTGAGAGAGAGGAAGACATGTCAGAACCCCAGGAGAAGAGGGGAGTCCCTCACAGGTCTGGGAAACGCAAGTTGACATAGAGATCATACTTCTTCCCCTCTACCCAAAACTGCTGAGGCCAAGGCACTTACAGACCGCACTCCTGCCGCTTTCACTCCGGCTGCCTCTGACTCCTTGTTCACCGAGTCACGGTCAGACGATCGTCCACTGGCCATGCTGTCCAACGAATGGCAGGAGACAGCATTGTACAGTGTCTCATAGGGGCCCTCCTCTTCAACATTTGTGTCAAAGTCAATGATCAGTTCAGTCACTGCTTTCTCCACGTTATCTGAAGAGGCAGTCAGAGGATGTGTGTGTTAATGAAAGGAGAACACAATCTCAAATTTCCAAATACCCAGATGACCCAAAGATATCAGCCATCTGTACCTTGATAAACACTAAACAGAATAGGAAAATAAATACTGTTCTCAGACAGGCAGAGTGTCGCAGCTGCTGTTTCTAACTTTAGCCAGTTAAAGGGATTTTTCTCAAATTCAGTATTGTTGAAACCCTTGAAATCTACAAGGGGCACCTGCCAAGACCTTTATAAATTGCAAAATACTTAATGCCATGGTAGCATAAACTGAGAATCATAAAATGTAGCAAAGTATAACTAAAAAACTTATTCCTTTAAATTCTTAGCAACAATTTGCCTGGCTAGGAGGGAAGCCTGCATCTCTTGGGCTCTTCACCACCAGCTCAGAGCACCTGAGATCCACATTTGGAACACTTAGAAATTAGCAACTGTTCCCGACCTCTGGGTCACCTGCACTTTGTCAAAGCTATAACTGTGAAATCCTTGAAAGCTGAGAGAATTACTAATCCTATTACTGGTAGATTATGGGATCAAGGAAAAAAGTGGAAAGAACTCAACAGTAAAAGCAAACTGAGCACCCCTTCACCCTTATACCTTTACAACCTCTGAAAAATTCCCTTCCCTTTCCAATGTCTGGTTTGTTCCATTTCTCTAGCCTTCTTTACTGTGATTTGTATCTGGGGAAATCTGTCAGTATTTTGTCTTACTCATTCTTCCTACTCATTCTGTCTAGGACCAAAAGATTGCTCAATGAAAAGGCTGCTCTGAAAAGGTGGATCCTGGTTAACAATGGAGAGGCTGTGCTGTCCAAGTTCACCCATCTGGAGGTCAGCACCCTGCATCTGTTGGTTAAGGGACACTTCACCAGCATTACAGACTATTAGCTGGGGGCTAGCATGCACCAGGTCATCTAGAGATCACCTTGCTGACTGTACACTCCAGAACAGATTTCCAAGAGTTAACACTAAGAACAAGAACAGAATAAAGGAGGAAAGATGAGGACATAATCCCAGGCCTCAGCTATGTCCAAAAAACCTCACAGAGTACCTGAAAAAACAAGGCTTTGTGTATGAAATACTTCCAACCCTCAATTATTTAAATTGAGATTTTTTCATTCTATCCAAGAATTTTAAATTATTTTCAAGCCCAGGGCCCCTTTGCTGGCAGAGAAGAGATGCCTTACCCTGAGACATCTGTGATATGGAGTCCAAATTGGTGATGAGCGGTGGCTGCGGTGTAGGGGTTTTATCTACTTCTTTTGCACTTCTTTTACCAGTTGTGTGCTCTACATGGAAAGACAAGAAAGCTGCACCAAATGCCTTGTTGGACGAGGGTGCCCCCTGGTTACCCCATCAAGGAGATGGGCCAGTACCTTCAATAAGTGCTGCTATTTGCTGGCTCTTTTGGGAAGGCAGCTCGCGGACAGTGTCTAGAGCAGTCAGCCCACGGTTATCTTTAATGTTGACATCAATTCCTAGAGAAAGGCACACCAAGGGGAGTGGAGTGAGGGAGTGAGAATGGCAAGGCAGTCTGACAGAGTCTCAAGGGCACCTAATGGTTCCCACAGTACAACCAATATTTTTCATTCAAAGCCATTTAATCCAGCAATTCAAGAATAATTCATACACTTGCAATCAACCAATGGAGACACACGTACACTGGGTTCAAATGCAGCCAGCAAAATCCCTCTCTGGGGAGGACATGGGTGGGAAAACAATCCCCACCCTGGCATGCAGTGTAGACAAGAGCACTGCCGACCTCTCACCTGCAGCCAGCAGGATTTGCACCACATCGGTCTTGCCAAACAAAGCAGCCTCATGCAAAGCACTGCCCTTCTCCGTCTGGAAAGCAAACAAGAGCGCAGAGCAGGATGTCATCAAAACAGTGGCCCAGGTTTGATGTGGCCTCACACAACAAACACAACATAGATGATAGGTGAGAAGGGACAGGAAAATAAAATAACCATACAACATCCTCTGTCATTATCTTTCTCACTTTTCTTGTCTGGATTCCAAAACCACAACCGTGGTCCACACATCTTGGGATCAGATGTGCCACCTACAGGTCACACAATGAGTAACTGCACAGCTACCTCTGGAGTGACCTAGGGGCGAAACTCCTGAAAACTACACCTTCCTGGGTGGAAGGAATGAGAGGGAAAAAAAAAAAACCCGGGGAAAAACATCAAATGTGGTTTGTTAATGGAATGGCTGTTCACCAGAATGAAGAAAGCTAACAACAAAGGGAAATGCTAAGCCTTCTGTTGGTAACATCAAGTTGATGGGGCTTTGCAGGCACTGCTGGTGGCAGCAGGAGCACAAATAAAGGTAGATAAATAGGAAGATAATGAAGCTTGTCTAATTTCGAGAGTTAGTCCATAAACACATCTTTTCAGGATATAGTGACTGTATATAGCTCCTGAAAAGAGAAAAAAACACAACAGACTCACTTGAGGAGTTTGTCTCTAAAGTTTCGCATTAAAATGAGTCAACCAATGGAAGCATGTGGCATGTGATGTGAAACGTGCTAAATAAGAAAGAACACAGCCCAGCAGCAGGGTACTTGTGCCTCTTCCAAAATGACTAGGTCCCATGGGCCTGGGAGGGGTATCCACCCTACTACCTGGTAGTTGCTGTCCATGCCGGCATCCAGGAGGACCTGGACCACAGCTTTGTGGCCGTTCCTCGCTGCCAAGTGCAGAGGTGTGTGCTTCTTAGTGTTGCAGCTCAAGAGGTTGGGGTGTGCATTAAGGAGCATCTTCACCACCTCCAGTCTCCCATACAGCGCAGCCAGGTCCAGAGGCGTCTCAAACTTGTTGTTGCGCATGGTGGGGTCTGTTAGCTCCTCTAAGAGAACCTTCACCACCTCCGTGTGGCCATACTGCGCTGCACAATGCAGGGCCGTCTCGTTGTCATTGTTCTAAAGAGTCAATAAGCAGATCCATCAGATGGGTGAGAGGCAGGTTGACATATCACTAGGGCAATTGCATGTAAAACCATTGAAATTTAAATGAGAAAAATAGCAGCAATGCTTGGGAACTAACAGAAGACAGAATTCAAACATAGCGCTTCCCCGCAAATAAGCCTGAACATTCCAATCAGCCATATCTTCCCCCCTTCCTGCAAGAGTGGTGCAGCCATCTCTCCAACCCTGCAGCTGCAGCATCTTGTGTGCAGAGAAGGAAGTGTCTCCAGATTTGGGGGGGGTTGGAGCGGGGTGACTAGAGAAATGTGGCAGGCCTTGGGGAGAAGCCTTGGCCTTCTAACATTACTGCCATTGATTCATTTTAAATTTCAACTGATTTTACAATTTGTAGTCCACCCTGCAGTACTGATCCTGGATCTCTTGACCATCAGTTGCCTTCCACAGAAGCTTTTTAGAAAGTTTGTCATCTGCATTTCAATCAGCCACCTTGCATGCAAATCAATCAGCCACCAATGAAAGCAACAGAGCAGAGCACCAAAATTCACTCTCAATATATCAGCCAACAGCCTTTTTTTTGGGGGGGGGGGGAGTTCTTGAGTTCAGTAGTGATGGCCACAGAGAAATATGGGCCTCTGAGGCTCTGCCTTATGCCACTCCAGGAGCCTGGCCAATCAGTGCATGCAGAATCTACAGCACAGGGACATTTCTATGTAAGACAGACACAACCAAACAGTGGAATATATTTTGTGAGAGGTGCAAAATATTTAAAATTTTAACATTGTCATCAATTCAAATTCACAACCTCACGGACCTCTAAATGTTCAGTTTGTTTCAGAGGAAAGATAGAATCTGCATAAAACAGGAGAAGCTCCTGCTTTATCAAGCATTAGAAGTAAAATGTTAATCAATCCAGTTACACTCTTTCTTTTCTGACAATGTATAGTACAGCAGGAATGAAGCAAATTCCATGCCCTTTCCTTTTTTAGAAACATTAATTAAAATAATTGTCCCACAAGATTTTGAGATTCCTGAATTTTTCCAGGAGGATTCTGCCACTTCAGGAAAACAAAGTTTATGAGGGGAGTGAGCCTAGCAAGTCAATATTGTGCACCTCTCAGCAATCAAAAGGTAAACAGTAAACATTTTTATAATTGCCTTAATTCTATTAATGAGGTTAAAAGTACCAGACTAGGAGTTACCCAAACATGCATGCAATTCCATCTGCTTTTGATCTGGCATTTGACTGCATCATTTTTTTTCCAGCTACACCAAGTGTACCAGAAAGATCCAGAGCTGCTGGGAACAAGGTCCCAAAAGGCCAGAATGATAGCAAAGAAAAATTTTTAAATGAAATAAGGACAGAAGGGTGGTAGCAGGCATCACATGCAAAGATAAATGCACACAGATAAACAAAGGGAGCAGCACTGAGCTCAAACACAGTTCAAGGAGAGTAGCTGCTGAGAAAGTGCAGATAGCCTTCACTGGCCACAGCACAGAGCTGGTTAGCAGTGACCTCCTGAGATATAACTGTGCCCAAGGGACAAATTCCACATCAACTGAAAAGTCTGGAGGGAAGGGGAAAGAGAGGGCAGAAAGCAACAAAAACTCACAGGAGCTGTCCTACAGTGATCCTGGGGCAGAGCAACAATATTTAAAGTTTAAGAGGATTCCCAGGGTTTACATCTGAAGATTAGCATGACAGAAAGGGCCAAGAAAGCCAGCTTATTCATACTACAACTCCTGTGAGAAAAATTTGTTTACTCTGAAACAGACAGTAGTGTCTTTTTATTTCCAAGTTGTCTCCCAACAACCAGAAAAATCTGTCTTGGGTTTTATAAAAAGTAAGCCATTAGGGCCTAAAGAACTAGAAGAAGCTATTCAGCAGAGAAATAGAAAAGTCTTCTCTATTTGTTTTCTTGCCAGAACTAAGGCAGTCACCACAAAGTTGCCTTGCTAAAGACAAGGCAAATTTCCTGTCTATGTTAAAAATGGCCTGACCACATCTCTGCAGAATGTTAAGTTCACACTCACAGTGTAGAAGGCATCTTAAGTTTCTGTCTTGCCAGAATGTCAATAAGTATAATACCGGTGGGCTTATGTCTGTAGTGACCACATCTCTTGACTGCTGACTTAGGCCATCACAGTGAGCTCTTTACAATATTTCAGGGTGGGAGGTCAGTAAGTGTTGACTGTGGACCCATAAGAACACAAGGGTTCCTAGAGGGAGCAGATTCCTAACCAAAGGGAATCCTCTTTCACAGTTCCCAAATATTGCCATGGGTGCTCACAGCACCTCAGTAATTCCGGAATTGTGTTACTATGAAACTGAGTTGAAGCAGGGGACTCACATTTTACATTCCAATTTCACCCAAAGTCTTTGCATAAATTCTCCATTCTTGCTCATCTTGAGACCCAATTTAATTTTCCCTTGCTATGGTTCGAATGTGTAACACCCACAAAAGATCCCTATAACTTTGTATCTGGAGATGCCATCAATGTGCAAATCCTTTATATTTCTGATATACATACACATGAACATAAACTATAAGCAATAGAAAACCATAAAGGAACATGTCAACGGCCTTTCTCCTCTGGGAACTATTCAAGCCAATGCTTAGATTGCAGCTTAGTGCACTCTTGTCCACTGCTGACAGACAACTCAGGAGACAAACAACTTAAGAGTTGGGCTCCAGCTCTCCATTCTCATGATGGTACAGGCCCTAGAAACATAACCAAAATGGGAACAAGTACAAATTGGGTCTACTAAGATTTAGAAGACACCAGAGAAATAGGAAAACCAAGTCATCATGTGGAAGAAGAGTTAGACTTACTCTGTGATGCTCTGGAACTCTGAGCAAGGTAGAACTCTAAGATGGAAGTTTTAGGAACCAAGCTTATCAAAGTGCAAATCAGTAGGCTCCATAAGAGGCTGCCAAGTGGTAATTCTATTGGCCACTAAGAGAAACAAATAAAAGAAGGGGTAGATGGCCCACCTTTCAGGTGAGGATGAGAAGATTCCTGCTCTGGGTGGAAAATTGGCCTAGATCAATGGTTCTCAAACAGGCTTCATTTTGGAATTACAAGGTTGTTCAAGTAGCTACTAAGTTATACTCCACACTTGCCAAGATAACACATCAAAGAGTAAATCCCTGGAAGACTAAGACTAAAGATACCTTACCAACTTAGCAGGTATCAACTTAACCAAGCAATCATTTATCATTGTCAAGAATGAAATAAAATGCTGTCATGTGCCTTGTGATGTGATACACTGAAAAGGGCACAACATCACTCCAAAAGCAGTGTTGCCAAAACTGCAGAGCCTGAATCTAATCATGAGGAAATGTCAGACAACTGAGGGACAGTCTGTAAGACAACTGGCCTATAAGCTGCAAAAAAGTCAATGTCATAGAAGAGTAAAGAGACTGATGAGTTATTCCAGATTGTGTATGATCCTGGACTGGATTCTGGACCAGAAAGATTTGCTTTAAATTGCAGCAGTCAGTGAAATTTGAACAAAGATTCTGTATTAGATAAGTATAGGTAGACAAGTCAATGCCACCGCTCTTGGGTGATACCTGCTGAAGCATCAAGAATTAAGGGGTCATGATGTCCATGACTTAATCTCAAATAGTTCATCATCAACTACAACAATTACATAGATAGATGGAAACAAACACGATAATGTTAACAGTTGGCCTATGTAGAAGAATACAACACAGTTCATGCCACTCTTCTTGCAGCGTTAGGGAACTGTAAATCTTTCTTATTTATTTATTTATTTATTTACTTACTTACTTACTTACTTACTTATTTATTTATTTGTTTATTTTTTGAGACCAGGTCTCACTATGTTGCCCAGGGTAGTCCCAATCCCATGGACTCAAGCAATCCCAAGCCTCAGTCTCCCAGGTAGCTGGGATTACAGGTGCGCGCCATCACACCCAACTATGTTGCTAAATCTTGCTATGTTGCCTGGGGTAGTCTTGAACCCATGGACTCAAGAGATTCCTAGTCTTGGCCGACCGAGGCTGGGATTAAAGGTGCATGCCACAGTGTCCAATGTGTAAGTCTTTTTTAAATAAAAAGCTTTATAAACATTTGTTAGATGATTCCAATGAATCAGACAAGCTTATCAGCATGTAGAGACAATTTCCCTTTCAGCTCTAAGACTATGAATTAATTTGTAAGTGTATAGAAAAATAAACTACTATAAATATGACTTGCTCATCTCACACTATTCTAAATAAAGCAAACAATTCTATTATTTCAACTTTAACTAAGAAGAACTTATATTTGGAAACATTTATACTGAGTTGCTGGAAAAGGAAAGTCTCCATATGTTGGAGAGGAACATGAAAGCATGTGACACTACCTCTACTACCAGGAAAGTCATCTGAGACATCTACATGAGCCTAAGAGGCTTTCTTTTTTTTACCCTTGGAGACTAGGTCTTGGTATTTTTGCCCGTGGAACCGCAGGCTCATATTACCCGTGGTACCATGGACTCAAGCAATTCCCAGCCTGTTTCCCAGGTAGCTGGGATTACAGGTGCACGCCACCATGTCCACTATTTTTTTGGGGATTAGGTCTCGCTTTGTTGCCATGATCCCCAGTCCCAGACTCCATAAGATGTCACTTACAGGCACGCACCACCATGCCCAGCTACAAGCCTAAAAGGCTTTAACACAGAAATTAACTTTAGCAAGATAATTCATAAACACAAATGAGGTCAGTAAAAACCAAGAGAGTTAGGGAAAATCCGGGGAGGTTAAATTGGAATCAGCTTAAGGAAGAATCTACTTTCTTAGCAAAACACCAACATCCTTATCCCTTCATACAGTTGCATTGTCTGGCCTTTGGGGTTGGGGGGAGACAATGAGCAGTAGTTCCAAAGAGAGAAGTACAGCTTCCCATTTAGACTAATTTTCTTTCATGTGTGCAAAAAATCAAGGGATAGGAAAATGTGCTTTCAAGAACCTAAGTCTTACCCTTTAATTAGAGTTTTTATAGGTGAACTAAACCACAGAGTGGGAAAACAATCACTTCAAGGTACCTCCTCCACAAAATCTTGAACAGACTAATTGAATATTGTTTCATTACACTTGTAACAGAGAGTAGCTTTGGAAATAGCACCTTACACACACTTTTGAAAACAGGATCTCAAAAGAATTTTTTTTAAAAAGTAAAAATCAAATCTCAGATATATGTACATTATCTTATTTCAACTCTAAGACAATCCAGCAAAGTAGATACCTACCTTATTTTAAAGAAGAGAAAACTAAGGGTCAGAGAAATTAAGTAATTGTTCAAGTCAAGAAAACCGGTAAGTAGAAGCACAGAACACAAACTCCGGTCTAACTTGAAATATTGTAACCTGTGAGCTTTCCATTCTATCACACTACTTCCATAAAAAAGAAAGTTCTGTTAAGGAGCTTTACAGTACCTAATGTTTCCCTTCCCTGAGGCTACTGTATTCAAAGCAAGTGAAAGATGAAATCATGCAAATAATCAGTGACTCAACCAAAGACCAGACTGTTGCCAAAAAGCAAAGCTTATCTGAATGAAAACTACATCAAAAAGGGCAGGTGAGAGGCTAACATCATAGCTTTGACCACTGGGACTATTAGGCCATTTGTCATCCTGACTTCAAGAGGAAAAGGTCTCAAGTCAAGAGCTCTGTTTGGCTCTACAACAGGACTGCCTATTTCAGAGGGTTCCATGGGTCAAGCAGAGAAAGCAGCGAATGTCTGGGGACAAGGAACTCAGTTTTAAAGTCTCTGGAAAAAATGCACAAACTCAAGGAGATGAGATGTGAGCCATCAGCAACAGCTTTTAAGAGTGAAGTGGAATCACCCATGATACTCCACCACAGCTATTGAGAATCAGATAAAAACCTTAAAAACCAAGAAGTACAATTTAATCATATTCAGTGCTTATAAAAAGAAAATTTGGCATCTTTTAAAAGCATTTTTTTCTTTTTTGAGTTTAAGTGATTTTGAAATCACAATAGTAAATTAGACATGTACTATGGTCCCTTTGTTTTCCCCATTCTGCCATTTTTTAATTTTTCAGACAGTCCCAGAAAAGCATCCAACCTTTCCAGAAGTCACAGGGATTTTCAAAAATGAAAAACCACCAAAGCTGCCTTTCCCCCAACCCCAAAAAGTCAAAAGCAGATGGGCAGAAGCAGACAACAATGAGTGTGATGAAGAGCCTGAGTGGACAAGAGTGGAAGTCAGAAAGGACCAAGAAAAGAAAGTGCAGCTTGGAGAAATGATGCAGAGAAATCCTGACAGCAACGTACACACCTTGGCATTGATATAAGGGTCAAAGGGGCCGTACTTTTTGAGTTCTTTGATCTCAAGAGCATTCTACAAAAAGGAGAGGAAAAGAAAATGTGATGGTAAAATGGATGAAATACATCAAAGCAATGCACAGCCCTCACGGGGCCCAACAGCAGAGCAACTCTGATCTGCTTTCTGATGCCTCAAAAGGAAGTGAATGGAGAGACTACCTCCAGGGCCTGGCACAGGTCACTTCCCTGATCCAGACATTTTACTGGAATCACATTAATGGTTTTTAAATAAATCAGAGTAGTGCGTTTTACTACTACCTAGTTCTGTTAGGTGCTCCAAGCTATTGCAGATGCCTTTCCCAGGGCCTACTGCCACTACCTAGCTGCCTGCCACATACTCAGAGTGCCAGGCTGTGTCACACCCATTAGTGGATGCTCCAGGCAGGAAGCGGCTGTGAGCAGGAAAAGCTCAAGCCACACTACTGTGGCTCAAAAATCCAAGCAGCTGTGTTCCAAGGCCAGAGTGAGCAAAGACAGAATTAGAAACGGTTGCTGGAATTTCTTAAATGAGAAAGACTTTCATGGGTGATTAGTTTTTTCAACATTGAGGAATATTAGTTAAAAGCAAAAATCCTTGTAAATTTCCTCCAGCTAAAAGAAGTTACCGCTTTAGCCAGGAGGAATAAAACTGCATTCAGATTCTAAAGAGACAATTTTCATTTTTAATGTTATAAAACAAACATCCTCTCTGATGAACTTGCCTATCCAGAAAATACAGCCTGAAAGGGGAAGGGGAAGCTGAATAACAGCTATATACATACAACTTCCAAGAGGAGAGATTTGGGAACACTGTCTTTACTTTCTCATACCTCAGAAGGAGGCTACCCTTCTCTGAACCCAAGTCATGCTCTGAACAGCTGAGAACTTATATGGGTCTTGCTGACAGATGGACAATCTAGAATGATTTCCTATTTTTTGAGGAATAATCCTAAACTAATCCTATAGATAATTTAACAAGATCCTCAGTTAAGTCATTAGGAAAATAGTCCTAAATGTACTGAGGAAGAGTTACATTTCTCATTTAAGCAACTGAGAGGAAACATATTTGTTTCAGTTTAGAACAGAATGGGAAATGAAGAGTGGCTTCCCATATAGAGAAAGCTAATCTCCTTTCAAACCCAAACTACAGGGAGATGCACTTTATAACATATTTGTTTAAATTTTGCATAATTCAAGTTGAACATTCCAAACAATTAAATGTAAAGAAAGTGAAGTCTCAGAGCACCTAAATCTGGTCATTATAAATTATTTTTGCTGAATGTTCCTTTTTTATTTTCTAGGAAATCTCTCTGTTATTAAAGTAAACTCACTCTTAAATGAACATTGGTGGAGGTCATGGACATGATTCATTGTATTAAGTCTGCTCTCCATTCACGGTTTTGTGAATTATTTTTCTGCACTAGCATGAATGCTTCCACGCCTGCAAGTTTGGATGGGTGGAAAACCCCAGCATGGGTCCCATAGTACTGAAACAGGCTGGGAGCATTTCTGTTTACCAGCCAACGCTGCACTGCTCTGTTGGTGGCTTCAGCACAATGAATAATTAATGGAGCCTGTCACTTTGAATTGACTCTAAACAATTTTACAGAATTTATATACATTATTTAAAATTTTGCATATAAAGTATTTGTATTTGTATTTGTATTATAGCACCATTCCGAATCTGCATGATGCAAAGGCACCCTCGAGATAGGAGATTTCTCAGATGCACTGAGGAGCCCTACTGGGAGGAGGGGACAATGGGTTCCCTGCAATGTGAGTTATGGGACTGAGATGGTGATGGGGCTGCCTCAGTCTGGTGGTGGCTGAATGAAGTAGAGTTTTCCTGCCTCCCGACCTGTTCATTGACTCTGGTGTGTGAGGGTCCCTGATGGATGAGCAACCGCACTATCTGGGCATCTCCCTTCCAGGCTGCCAAGTGCAGAGGGTAACATCCTTTAGAATCAGCCACGTTGGTCAGGGCGTCGTTCCTCAGGAGAACCTCCACCACATCCCTGAAAGGCAAAAATCAATCATGAGTTTACAGGACCCAGAAGTCTTTCCTAATAACAGATCTTTTTATTTGCATAGCACAAAGCCCCTCCACAGAGCCTATCACTTTTGGCTGCCCTATCTCTACTTAAGCTGAGTGCCCAGGCTCTTCCTATGACTCCAGAGTTCTGTGTACAGCTGCTGATATGCAGCTGAGCCATCCTGCACCGCACCACACTAACTTATCACCTTCTTGTTTATCTAAGTTTTCTAGACCATCCATCTAGTTCCCATTATTTTGAATAAGTCTGGTCCCCTTGTCTAAACCTTGCAATGTTTCCTTGTTGGTAATGTTTAAAATAGCATTCAGGGAGTGAATTTACATAACAGCAGTTATGCAAGACAAATATTATTCACCACATTATTCAGAGCACTTCGTGATGTGGGAGCTGAAAGTGGACAAGCAGAGCAGAAATGAAGTTGTTACAAACATAAGCCAGACACACATGGTATCACTTGATATATACAGAATGGAAGGTTTAGTTTTCTTCTTTGTGACACCACTAATTAGGCAGATACAGTGCATAATTATCCCCATGCACATGAGGTCAAAGAAAATCCCCACTGGAAATAAAAACAGCATCTGGAGATGAACTTGGCTAATAAGCTACAGTCATTTAAGACTCACTTTAATTCAGGTTACTCCATTATTTAAGTGGGGAGGAGTTGCCATGGAGTCATTTATAAATTATGAGTTAATTCAGGTTACGCCATTATTCAAGTGGGGAGAGGTCTTTATCTAAAAGGCTGTAAAAGACAATGATCATAATCCAATATATTTTAGAAAATGGAATGCAGAAGGAAACAACCACTGTCTCTTTTCTTACACACTGGAGTTAATTAGGCTGGGCCCAAATGTTGCAAAAATGTTACACAGTACCATAAGGTGGTTAGGATCCCACTCCTTGCTCAGAAAAATCTAAAATTTCCCCACTAATCCCTTCTCATAAAATCTAAACTTTTAGTGCTTATGAATCCAATAGTGTTCTTCCCCAAACTCCTTTAACACCCTCTATTTTGTTACGCTCTGCTTTCTGTTTCCCACATCCTGGCAAACTGACTCACTGTATTCCACAACCCTGCCTATTCATACACAGAGCTACCAGTCTCCATACATGAAAAAAAGTACCATCTTTGGGCTTCCAAATCACTTAACTCTAAGCCACGTCTCTCGAATTCCTCCAAAGCACAACGTCCGCAGAGAACTTTACACACAAATCCCCTGACTGCTCATAACCCCTCTATATGTAAGAGAATTAAACAGACTATATTATACATGTGTTTTTCCCTTAAAAATGGTTCTGTTGTCAAGAAGGCAAATTTTATGAGGAAACAATGGTAAGCATAAAGACAGAGTAAATAACCACTTTTAACAGAAGGAAAGTTTCTCATGACTATACAATCTATTTTCAGTTCATTAATGATTACCTAATGTGTTATACAGCTCCTTTAGAATCAAGATCTTCCCCCCAATTTTTTTTTCCTCACCACCCCAGAGCCAGGATACCCCAAATTTGATCTTCATATTCAGATCATTGTGTGAACCTGCACTACTTCAGAGGGGAAAAGGACAAACAGAAGAAAAGGTAAAACTTAACCTTTGGCAAATGTTTTTGGAGAGTGGGTAAGGGTGCTGAAATTACACAGTACACAGAAATAGGAATTCTGCATGGACTGACTTATTCTTCTCTGTGCCACCATTTAGGAGTCCTTTAAAAGAGCCAAATTAAAAAAAAAAAAGTCTGAAGGCAGAAAAGGCAGCATATTAATACTTACTTATGGCCATTCAGAGCCGCGTGGTGCAGAGGTGTGTACCCAGTGCTGTCAACACAGTTCACATTTGGCCCTCTCCAGATGCTATGGGGGAAAAAAGATGCAGTCATAAACCAAATTTAGAGACAGCTAGCTGCTTGGAAAAGAATTCTATGTGGTGTGTAGCCAAATCAGTCACTACCACATGAATCCTGACAGCAGCTGGACAAGGATGGAAGTGTCAAGACAACAGTGTCATCATTTAAGAACTTGTTCTTCTACATCCTTCCCAACTGCAATTTTATTATTCACTCTGTTGGGAATCACACCTCTGAATAGTCCCAGGATTGTAAGAACAGCTCTTTGAAACGTCATCAGAAATGTCACTGAATCAAAATGCTCAGCACCCATCTCTATGCTGGTATTGTTAATCTACAGATAAACGTAAAGACAGACCAGAAATCAGGACAATCTCACCTCAAGAACCAAGGTCAGTCGGGCACAGTGGCACGTGCCTGTGACAGCTTATGGAGTTGCAGCAGAGTCTGGGGATCGAGGTTCGAGTCCTGCCTGGGGCAACACAGCGAGACCTAGTCTCAAAAAAATAGCTGGGCATGTGCATGTAATCCTAGCTACCTGGGAAGCTGAGGCAGGGGATTGCTTGAGTTAGTGGTACCACGGGCAACATGAGCCTGCAGTTCCACAGGTAAAAATAGCGAGACCTAGTCTAAAAAAAAAAAAAAAAAAAAAAAAAAAAAAAAAAAAAAAAAAAAAAAAAAAAAGGGAAAAAAGAACCAAGGTCAAAGAAGCCACAATTCCAAAAGTACCAAGACACATGGGTTAGGGTACATAAGACAATTTTGTCTTTCCTTTGTGATATGTCTTGTTGATAATAAAAAGAACAGGAGAATCTACAATTTGAGAGCTATTTTTGAATCAGAAATACCATGCTAGAAGGCTAAAACATCTTATTTGATTTCCAGTCTTAATTCGTACATCTGTTTCACATATTACTGCACTGGACAAACGTTAAACATTAAATAGTGGAGGGAAGTTTTGTTTTGTCCTAGTATTTGATGGAATGTCTCTCACATTGCTGGCAACAGGTATGAGATAGTCATGCTATAACATCTAAAGGAAGGATCTTTTTTCCCCCTTTAAAAAGTATTATTAGAAATAGTTGTTTACATTAACTGCATTTTCTGTATCAATGGAGACCATTACAGTTTTCCCCCATTAAGCCAATGAATATGTTGTTATCAAAAGGTTTCTGAATACTGAGCCATTCTTTCATTCTTGGAACTCGACATTATCAATTATGGTCATGTCTCAGAGTATCCACTTGAGAGTATTCTACTCAGGATTTTCACATCTGTATTTGCCTAAAGCTTTTGCTTTTTGTCATGTCATCCACTGCATGGATAGTATCAGAATTAGTTTGGGTCACTGATTGCTAACAGCTTTGTACCCATCTTATTACTCATAAAATCATTGACACAGAACACTAAAATTATAAGGAATCATCAGCAAAACCATCTAGGCCTAGATCCTTTATGCTCAGATGCTGAAAGTATGTTATAAGCATTGCTTATAACAATAAAATTTTAAAAAGTTCAAAAGTCTATCAATAAGAGAAATGATTATGATGGCTAAGGTATAGCCATCTACAGAGTAGAATTTATATTTAAATTGTTATATAATGAGAGAAATGAGATTACAGTATAACATTAAAGAGGAAAAAGAAATAATTATAAATACTGCACAGAAAGAATCTTTGAGGGAAATTTATCAGAATTGTGGATTAAGCCTATAAATTAATCTATCTATAAAGTAACAAATAACTCTCACCCTACACCATCGCTAGATAGACAAATAAATTCAGCTAAAGAAAATGTGTCATCAATTAACTGACTATATTGAAGAATTTCTCAAAGGCAGAAATCAAACAAAATCAAATCTACACAGATACAATCTAGAAGAATGCAAATTCTTCTACTAGACTCACACAAATAAAAAGAATATTATAAAGTGTTTGTAAATATCAGGGAATCAAACATTCTTGAATACTACTGGTATAAGTTTAAACTGGTAAATTTCCTTTGGGAAGACAATTTGGCAGCATGCACCAAAACCAAAAATAGGCATTCACTGGGAGCCAGCACTTCCACTTCTAGGCAACCATCCAACAGAAACTCTTTTACCATGTGCACAAAAACACATGCTTGCACAGGGCTGCTTCACTGTAAGAGGAAACACTAAAAACTTAATGTAAATTAATAGGTGAGAGTTCAATACAGGAACACTCACAAAATGAGTTACTGCATAGTCATTAATAACAATGAAGGAAAGGAAGCGAGTGACACCTCTATGTCCTAACAAAGATTCCCCAAGACATACTACATTTTATGGGTAAATGAAAAGAAAGCCATTATCTAGTATCCAAAATGTATATCCAAATTTTTGTTAGAGTATGTGTAATTAGACACACCGGTATGTCGGTGGAACTGGAAAGAGTGCTCTGCAGTGTTGTCCGTTATCAGTGTAGATGTTTTTTTTTTTTTTTTTTTTTTTTTTTTAAAGACCAGATCTCACTATTTTTGCCCGTGGAACCGCTGGCTACCACAAACTCAAGCACTCCCCAGCCTCAGCTTCCCAGGTAGCTGGGATTACAGGCATACGCCACCACATCCAGCTATTTTTTTGGAACTAGGTCTCACCTATGTTGCCCCGGGTGGAACTCAAATCGTGATCCCTGGTCCAGCCACACTCCATAGGCTGTCACCTACAGGCACATGCCACGTGCCCAGCTAGTGTCAGTGGTTATTTCTGTGAAAGGAATGAGTGCTAGGGGCTTCACAGAATGGTGAGGATAAACTACCATGCTCTACTCTATGTTCTACCACACTGTTTAAAATTTACAACAAGAAAGCATTCATGTAGTCTTGTTTAAGTAATTTTTCAAAGGAGAGAAAGAACCTATGCTTAGTGAAAAGATGGCAAGAAACCACGAAAATAGTAAGAAGTAGGTCACTTCAAAGAGTATGTATGTTTAAAATCTTCTGAACCATTTGAAGTGAGAGGGGAGGATATGTGTGCATTGCTATCTCTAGGCTACTTGCACATCAATGCCTATTGAGGATGTTGCTGACAGGTCAGGAGCCTGAGGTGTATCCTGGTACCCCATCATCCATGAAGCATGGTATTCTGTAGTACCTTCAGACATGGAAGATTTAGTATATTTGTCCTATTTGTGCAATATGCTCATTTTCTAAATCAAAAATATGTGCCTGTGCCTAATACTAATTTGAACGATGGAAAGTAAAATAGATCTAGGAAATCAAGGGGTTCTATGTCCACACCAATTTTCAAATCATCTCACAAGACAAAAGATCATTGTTCTATTATAAAACAGGTGGCACTAAGAATCCAAAGCCAAATTATTTGCTCCAAAGCATTTATGAAACTCTTAGAATTTGGCCAAACAAGGATTTTATGATCTAAAGTGGGATGACAAGATGAAGTGAGCATGCAGTAATATAAGGCCATACATAATTCAATTGCAAGATGGTTGGACTAAACCAACAGGAGCTAGGAAAGAGGAAATCCTCCCCACGGTTAAAGTAGCTGGGAGCACAGGTCTGTCAGCTCTTAGTACTTCAATAGGAATCTGCTCTCCAACCATTTCCAGGCAAGTCAAAAAGTAATCATGCAACTAAGACTTCAACTGCCCCTGCTTTTAACAAAAAGGCAGAGAACCGAAAGAGCATCTGTCACTTTCTCACTTTTACCTCATGGTTTAGAGGTGATTAAATTTGGATAGCCTATACCAGTGCTAAGGATTCCCTCAAAAACAATTAGAAAAGACAAGGAAGAAAGAGAAGGCCTTTTCTACATAAAGCATCAACATTTGCAACTAGCAAGGCCTCCCCACCCTCTTATCTCTCATCAGCATTTCCTCTAAACATCCATCTAGAAATGTTTGGAAATGGCAAACATGTTAAATAAAACCTACATGAAAATGGAGAACTGTAATCTCTGCTTGGAATTTTAACCTCAGACAGGATGGTAGCAACATCCCCCTCCACCCAAGTTTCTTCCTCTCTGGCAGCCCAAGAAAAGAGCTATTTACAATCTAGGTCTTCCTCCCTATCACAGCTGTCCTGTTAAGTTTTTCTAAAACAGTAAGGCTCAAAGAGCTGCTGACCAGCAAACAAAAGCAGAATACAATGGACCAAGGGAATCAGGGAGAAAAATAAAAAAAGGTCCAGGAGAGTCCTAAGTCAAGTCTAAACTGACTTGCACGGCAGACCCAGTGTGACCCTGATAGAACTCAGAGCAATCACAGCAATCTTGCTAGAAGAAAACTAAAAACCATAGGTTATGCGCTAGGGTCTATGCAGTGAGCAGCAGACTTAACTTCTAATTTTGTATCCACTCCTTGTCAGTTGTGTGACACTGGAGAAGTCACTTAACCCTTCTAACTCCTGCCCCTATTTAGGTAAATTGCACTGTGATAGGCTGCCCTGGGCTTAAATGGCTCATGGAAGCTAGAAGTATGAACAGGCCTATATAGTCTAATAGCATGACAGTGGAAGGGCCTGAGATGTTTCCCTACAACTCAACTGCCAGCTCTGTAAGAAGGCATCAAAAGACAGTGCAGAAGGTAAGGAAAAATATGACTGATGAGGTCAGACGTGGTGACGTGTGCCTGTAATCCCAGTTACCTGGGAGGCTGAGGCTGGGGATCACTTCGAGTTCGTGGGTTCAAGACAACCCTGGGCAACATAGTGAGACCTAGTCTCTTAAAAAAAAAAAATTGACTGATGAGAATCTGTGACTTATTGGGTGACTTTTGGATCTCACTTCAAAAGCCTCTCTGTACATTAAAGAGTGAACTACTCATGACGGGCAGGAATTGGAGGCACTAATGAATAAAAACCAACCACAGACATAGTCCACTAACTATATATAGAGAGAGGGGACTTATTCACCAGACCACTTGTGCTTGTATTCAACAGATGGGTAAAGTGTGTCCTCTATGACCAGGTACTGTGCTAGGAGCTGTAGATGGCCCAAGACAAAGTCTCTATCCTCATGGAGCTTTGAATTCTAGGGGAAAGAGAGTAAGTCAATAGATGACTAAATAGATAACAGGATGCCAGGTAGTCATAAATGCCATAAAAACAAATGAACCAGATAAAGCAAAGGAAGAAAATAAAATAGAGGAATGACTTAAACAGGTATTCAGGAAGACCTAAGGCGGTGCTCCTTGGGGAAAAAAGTGAAGGAATGAGTGGTTTGGGTGTCTGAGGCAGACAGGCCAAGAGAAGATAAAAGCAAATACCTGAGAAGGAAGATGCTGACATGCAGCTAGAGATAAGGAGGAGCAGATTGCTCTGCCTGCAACACAAGACTTATAGAAACTTATGTGAATCTAGTTCTGCTGAGCATCAGCATGCCAGCTCTGGGCTAAATGACAGTGATAGAATGAAAGGGAGGAAGATAGAAAGTACAAGCTGAAAGAAAGGAGAGCACTTTTAAAATAAGAGGAGCAGGCACAATTGCATAGTCCAAAAGAAAAAGATGAGACTCAAGTCTACTAAGAGGTCCCTCTATCTGATATATTAGGTTTAGTAACATCCATATTTAAATTTACTTACTCTGCAGACCTGGCAAAAACTTGGACTAACACTGTTTAAAGTCTCTGTGAAGTCAAATAAGGGCAGCAGAAAACACATTAAGCCACTTAGTCTGTCTGGCACAGAACATAATCCAGCTCACAGGTCTCCCAACTCACAGTGCTGTTTTCCATTAGACCCTTCCCAGATTTTCCAATCATCTACCTTCACCATAACACCATATTTGACTTGAAATACAGCGATTTTTTTTTTTTTTGAGACTAGGTCTCACTTTGTTCCCCAGGGCACCATGGACTCAAGCAATCCCCAGCATCAGCCTCCCAGGTAGCTAGGATTACAGGCATGCACCACCATGCCCAGCTATTTTTTTGAGAGTAGGTCTTGCTATGTTCCCCCAGGCGGGTCTCAAACCCCCAAGTGGGTCTTGAACCCGCCGACTCAAGCAATTCCTAGCCTCTGCCTCACAAAGGTTGTGATTAAAGGCATGCACCACCGTGCCTGGCCACAGTGAATTCTTTATACTGCTGTATTTTAAGCTCTTCAGGGGAATTCCTCATGTTGCCAAGAACATAACACTACAAGTGAATTGGCCCAGGGCCACCAGTTTACAACTTTTAACATTCAGTTATCCACCAGCTTGCATGGTCTCTACACAGTTTAACAAGCCCTATACTTGTATCCATTAAAAATGGCAACCACCTCTTGATGGGGCATACTGAATACTGCGTCTGAGGTATCTGCACATAAAACACAGAGACAGAAGTAACATAAGCTGGAACCAAAATGCCTAGTCCACTTTTATCTGTGACTGCTCATGGGATCAGACACTGCTATGGCTATGACACCTAAAAATGGTTCTGAGCTGGCAGTAAGCTTGTTTCATGTGGCTGCCCAGCTGTTTAATTGCTCACTTCACACAGACAAGGAATGCCCCTCCACAGACTGGCTGAGTGTCCAATCAGTTCAATCAATACAATAAATGTTTATGCACTACCTTCCGCATGCCAGGGACAACACCATCTCTACCCTTGAGTAAAGGACTGAAGTCAGACAAGCATGCAAAAGACAATATTGTAGGACACATGACATTTGGGGAAGGATGTACGCAAATGGTAGTTCATGGGGAAAAGGGAATAAGGAGGCTTTGCAGAGCCTCCTGAGCTGAGCTGTAATGCTTAAAAAGGAATTGGTCAAACATAGGAAAGGAAGAGAAAGCACCCAAATTCAAGTGCCCCTGAGTAGCCCCAGCAAACTGGGACAGATGCAAGTCACTACAAGTGGCTTGAACATGCAAGTGAAAGAATGATGGCTGCCAGGATGAAGCTGAGGCAGGCAAGGCTACATCAAGGGCTCTATAAGCCAGTGAAAAGTTTTGAGCAGGGAAAGCTTTAGAAAAATCCTGCTGACAGCTGGGAGGTGGGAACCCAGATTATCAGCCTGTTATTCATCATACTGTTGTGATGACCTGACATATTTGTTAAATTTGTTTAAAAAAAAAAAATCACTATGCTAAGTAGGTGTGTAGATAGTGGATTAGAAGAAATATGCGACCAGACCCTGGGAGCCCAGGTAGAAGTCAGCAATCCAGGCATAAAGTGAGTACTAGAATGAAACCATAGGCAAGAAGGACAGAGAAATAAAGGACAAATTCAAAAGAAAATAAAGGAGAGTAAGTGGGGGTGGGTGTAATGTCCATACAGTCATTGACTAACAAGAGAGTAAACATAGAAAGAAAACAGGATTGCTCGATTTCGTGATTGTGGTAGTGTGAAGTAAGGAGGAGCGTGAGAGAGCTGTATTTTGCATCAGTGAAGGTGGAAAAGGATCTGGACTCTCACATTTGTTCAATCAATAGATGGACATGAGAGTCTAGAACATAGTAGTTACAAGGGTAGGGTGAAAAATTACAATACTAATGAATAAATACGACAGTGTTCAAATGTTGGCATGCCTGTGCATAACCTGTATTTGACCCTTACTACTTCATTATGGAGTAACAAAGCACCTATTATTTCCATCTTACAGGTAATAAAACCACAGTTCAAATGATTTTCTGACTATGATTACTTAGATAAATTAATGTGGAACAAAATACCACATTTGACTTGTATGTTCACTCCATTTTCTCCAGGCTCTTGACCTTGACTATTGAGAAAACAATCTGGAATTTGATGGGGCTCTCCTACAGCAGTTTGTAGGAGGTCAAAGACTCTCAGAGGATCAAGACAGGAAAGGGTCTTCTCTATCACTGACTCTGTAGAGAGGAGTAATAGCAATAAACTAGAGGGGGAGAGAGGTTCTGGGAAGCTTTCCATCAATTCTTCACCAAATCATTACAGTCTAAATAGGAGTTTGTCTCCTCAGCCTTTTTTGCCAAAGGCCTCTACTGTTTTCCTCTTTTGGTTATCCTTGCAAAGGCAAATTTATCTCTGAACTGCAGAGAAGGCTGGCAGTTTTCCAACACAATGAAACATTGTTCAAAGTCAGTCTAATTTTTAATAGACTTCATCTTACTGAAATCAATCTGACATATCCTTACTAAATTGCTTTCTATATACTTAATTGCCACAAGTAAAAGGAGAGATTTAACAAGGAACCTATACAACCACCTCTGTTGTCTAAGAAGCTTGTGATCTTTGGAGAAAGACAAAACTTACAGACATGAAACCCCTTTAAAAAAATGTCAAAGGAATTCTAGTAAACTGAGAAAAACTGAAAATGTATTTTTATTTCTGCTCATTCCTGAACTCCATTAAAATAAAGGGTGTGGGGAAGGAGAAAGGTAATACCAACATTTTTTAGAAGATGAAAAGTAGGTAAGTTAGAAGAGCTAGAAAATGAATCCCTTCAGAGAGGGATTCAGAGGTGATAGTAGGTCACACATGTATGCTCTGCAGGCTCAGGAATTAGATGTCCCAGGGGACAGAGGTGATTGGGTATGTGGAGGGATTGGATACAAATTCTGTGTCAGGAAGCATTAGACCACCAGGTCTTCAGTCATCTCCAGGGCAACCAGTAGACAATTACGCCTGTACCCAAGTAGGAGAAGGTAGATTCAGTCTATGAAGAAATGGAAACAACTGGGCCCTAGATTTGGTAACACACTGTCTTGTGATCTCTGGAGAAAGACAACACTTACACACATGAAATCCCTAAAAACAGTGCCAAAGGAATTCACCGTAAACTAGGAAGATGCCCTATAGGGAGCATTAGGAACAGCAGAAGGCCGAAGAGAGGCACTGCCTTGAAAAGAGAGACAACAAAGGGGAGTTTTACTTCCTGAAGGAAAAGAATCCAGTTCTGCTCATGCACCTGGCTACCAGAATGTTGGCAGGCCCACCTACCTCTAAACAGAAAGCTGGGGGATTCTTTCCTGAAGAAATTAATTGACTACAGAAATGTTTAATAGATGCTGACTTTGGGACTTCCCCAACAAAACAAGTGGGTTCCTGTGCAATCACCCCATATTATATAAAACCCATCCTTGATAAGTTCCCCCCTACTCTATACTGACTACCCAATCGATGTTTTAGTCTCCCCAATTTAAATAAAAATGGCAAAAATCATTATGTATTTGAGGAAAGCATTCAACAAGAAAAGATACACAGTAAAATAAAACATAAAGAGACTCAAAGGAATAGAAATATGGAACAAAATAAAGCCTCAATAATAAAAACTTTAGCACACAAGAAATAGATTAGAAAAAAAGGAAGAATCAGTGGAAAGTTTTTGGAAATTAAAATATTATATTAGAAATCAAAATATAAATAGACAATAAAGTAAATCTCTTAGTAAGTGGAATCAAAGAAAAAGATGGCAAATATGAGAGGAAAGATAATTTGAGGCCCAAGAGTCTCAAGGAAAAATAATTGTAAGATACTGTCCATAGAAAAAGAAATAACTTAAAATATTTTCCAAAACCTAAAGTTGAGAGTCCATCCTATGTTCAGCACAATAAATAATTTTTAAAAAGACCCACTTCCAAGGCACATTGTGAAATTTCAAAACGTTTCTGAATACATGTGATAAAGAGAACAGTCTCTAGAGAGGAAAAAAAAGTTTGCATACAAAGGATTGAGTGGCAACAGAATTTCAACAGTATCTCTAAAAACTGTAAGACAAAGAAAGAAGCAGCAGCACTTTCAAAATTCTAAGGTGAAATGATTTGCAACCTAGAATTCTATAGCAGACAAATTATCCTTTGATGAAAAGATATTTTTAGACATGCAGGGTGTCAAATTTTCACTCCCACACACCCTTTTACCAGGAAGTGACTTGAGGATGTGCTCTACCAAACAAATGAGTATACTAAGAAAGAGGAAGGCCAGAATCCACGAAATGGGGCAAAAAAAGGCAAAAGGAATTAGCTGAAGCAAATCTCAAGAAAAGGAGGACCTGATCCTGCAGTGCACGTGGGACTCTAGGGTGGTGTCTGCAGGAGAAGTAAAAAGAACAAGTTCAACTGATGTGTCTGCCAGGAATGTGGGAGAAATTATTTGGGAATTTAAAAAATCAGGGTTGTCCTGTGGGGAATGAAGCATGAACTTGATGTAGGAAACTCAGAAAACCTACAAGAGAAGCAGTTGATGGATTATACAAGGAGAAAGACTAGGGTTGCAGTATACTAATCGGTTCAGCAAGTAAATAACACTGACATCCAAGATATAAACACAAACATTAAACACTGATGCCACTAAATACTGTGATATATCTAAAGGATATAGGAAGTTGGTGGACCAAGAGAGTATAAGGATGCTAAATGTCTTCCTTAAGACTGAGAGTTGAATATTTAATATAAGTGAAATAATGCAAAATATGGAGGAAACAGAAGGAAAAGATAAGAGCTGGAGATGGCTGCCTTCCCAGAAAGCCTCAGCTGTGTGAAAATGGCCTGCTGGTAATAACAAATGCACAGGGAGGCCAGGCGCGGTGGTGCGTGCCTTTAATACCAGCCTAAGAATGGAGGCCAAGACTAGGAATCGCTTGAGTCTGTGGGTTCGAGACCCGCCCAGGAAACATAGCAAGACCTAGTCTCAAAAAACAGCCGAGTGTGGTGGCACGCTCCTGTAATCCCAGTTACTTGGGAGGCTGAGGTTGTGGATCACTGGATCACTTGAGTCCATGGTACCCTGAGCAACATGAGTCTGCAGTTCCTCAGGCAACACAGTAAGAACTAGTCTCAAAAAAAAAAAAAAAAGAAGAAGAAGAAGAATACACGGGGAATAAAGCTGTCCCAACCTGATGAATCCTTGTCAAGTACGAAATGTCTAAGTCAGCAATGCTGCCTTTTTGTGCCTGTGTTTTTGTGTTTCAAGCATGTGGTGAAAGGCAGTGACTTTGAAGGTCTTATTTCCGCATGAAAGAGACAGAACATTTTAACTTCACCTGACACAACTCACACAATAAACCTGTAAGGAAGGCCTCCTGTTCCAGACAGACAGCAAGGAGTTTCCTACTCTCTCCTGCCAAGGACAATTATCTTCAGGATAAACAGACTGGTTCGATCCAGTTGTTGTTCTCCAGAGCATTCTGTTTTGGGCCCTTCTTTTTCTAGTCAGTAATTTTGGCAGATAAACATAATTCCACACACATACAAACTGACAGGTTCCCTGAGAGTGGGGACAGTTTCCACTATCTCAGGGAAACTTCACACTCCTGCTCTTCCAATGCCTCCAAAAGGCCAGGGGATCCACGTAGCAGCACAAAGTGCACAGTGATGCTGTCATTTCAATACGGACATAGACGTGACAACCTCAGAAATAACTACCAGACAATGAGGGGCGTTCAGGAGGCCTCTGCTGAACAGCAACACATTCTGAGGATTCATGTAGATACATCAATTTTTTACAAGCCACTCTTTCCCAATGGTTTACACTCTCATTTTGGAGAGCCTGGTCTTTTTATTTGACTCAATTTACCTAAGCATGACTTCTTAATGCTTAAGTATTCACTGTTCCTGTTCACAAAAAAATGCACAGAAGCACTGAGCTGCATCAAAATGGTCTCCAGAACTCAAATTTTTGTCGCTAAGTAGGGGAATCATTCAATGTATTCACTCACTGAGCAAAGCAGAGTTATCACATAGCAGAGTCCATGATAGCAGGGTCTTGGGCTACCTCCCCAAGCAAAAGTACACAATACATGGTACACCATCAATATTTGGAGGGAAGAAGGAATAAGGGGGGGGGGAGAATTACTGAGCTATTCTAGGTAACATTTAATAAATAAGACCAAGTTCCTAAGGAACCTTAAAGCTAGAGAAACAAAAAATTGAAACGCAATGTGATGGTGTAAAAAAAACTATGCAAATGCCAGGGGAACATAGAGGAGGCTTGGATGAATTACATGCCTATGGGGAAGAGGGGAGATGAAAGGGTTTTGCAAACAAGGGGAAGAGTGGGTGATGACACTGCAGCCAAGGGAATTTTAAAAGCACGTACTCCCCAGTTTTCTTTCCTCAAAGACTATGTTCCCTCCTGCCTCATCCCCAGCCCCAAACCTGTTTCATGTTGTTTCTTCAACTTCTATTAATCATTGAACAAAGCTGTCCTCCTCAGGGAATACTTCCTTTTCCTTCCCTGGCCAGGCCAGGCTCCTCATGAGCTACTTGTACTTCCTTTCATTACAATGAGCTGAGTGTAGAGCTCTCTATTTGTCACGGTCACTAGACCACAAGCAACTTAGGGGTAGATCTGAATTGTCATGTTTTCTCTAGCATCCTCACTTACAAGTAAGTACTGCAACTGGTAACTGCTGAGGATACACTGAACAAGAGAAATAAAAACCAAAGGACATAGGTGTTGCTTAGCAAAAGGGGGCCAAGTCAGAAAGAAAAGGTATGCTGAATTATTTGTTTTAGATGGCAGAAATAATTTGAGTTGAAATAACCTGGGTCAGGTTACTTCTTGGGGGTTGGTAGGGGGGAGGGAGGGAGGAGAAGAAGGGAAGAGAGGAAGGAAGGGAAGGAGAAGGAGGTGCATGTGAGCTCCATGGCACGTCAAAGTCCAGAGACTTACTGAGCTGAGGTAGGAAGGCAAGATGCCTTAATCAATTTGTGTTTGGGAGCAAAGATACCTCCATCACAGAAAAAATGCAAATCTCTACTTTTATCTCTGCTAATCCAGAATAATTGCTAACAGCCTCTTGGACTGGACAATAAACTGCATGTTTATTTTATTTATTTGTTTGTTTGCTTGCTTGCTTATTTTTTTATTCCATCCAGACTTTGAGATTCTTTCTTGGAATTTTGAATCTAAAAGACCTGGATATAACAATTCACATTTACCAAACATTTACTATAGACCCACTAAACTTTAATTGATTAAAGAACATATTATTTACTCCTCATGAGACTCAATAAGGGAATCCTATTAAAAAGACAAGTATACATACTCTGGTGTCTCTTCAGACTGCCTTTTAAAAAGACAAGTATGGGGCTGGGTACGGTGGCTCGTGCCTGTAAGCGTCAGCCT